>PVKS010038704.1:0-17760 GCA_004027875.1 Aplodontia rufa
GTGTGTGTGTGTGTAATTGTTCTCCCTTTGGACTAGCCTCAACATAGACAGGTTTTACTCAGGTTACTTTAGTGACAGAATGCCTCAACCTCATCTTCTCACTTGACCTTCATGTTACATATGTGTAATAAAAACCCATCAGCTTTTATCTTTACAAGCGGGCAAGGGCTGGGTGTGGTGGAGCACACCTATAATCCCAGCAGCTTGGGAGGCTGAGACAGGAGGATCGCAAGTTCAAAGCCAGCCTCAGTCAGTTGGGAGGCCCTGAGTAAATTAGTGAGACCCTGTCTCCAAATAAAAATAAATAAATAAAGGGTTGGGGGTGTGTCTCAGGGTTAAGAACCCCTAGGTTCAATCCCTTGTACCAAAAAAGGCAGGCAGGGATAAGTCATTGGGTTAATAATTGGCAAAGATAGGGGTAAAACCCAAGTCTCCCAACTCTGGGGCCAGGGTTTTTTTTTCTTTTTCTTTCCCACTGCCTACCCTTCACTCTTTCCATTTTCCTCTCTTTCTCTCTCTCCTTCCTATTCTGCCTCTCAGTTTATTCATGTCAGAAGTACAGCACAAGCATGAAATGGTCCCTCGCCTCCCTGCAAGTGTTTAGCTAGCCTCAGAGCCCCGAGCACTGTGTGCAGGAGGCTGAGAAAGCTCGAGCTAGCTGTCTAGCGTGGGGACCCGGGAGGACTCACATCTTCGGTGTCCACTGGAAGGGCTCACGGAGAGCAGCGGAAGGGCGGTGCTGTATGCTGGCATTTCGCCTCTCTCCGGCAAAGGATCCGGGCCACTAGGGGATTTGATAACTCGCTGAGAGCAGCAGGGTCGTGAAGACCGTGGACGCAGGCACTGGTGGCTTTCGGAGCTGCAGCTTCTCCTGGGGTCGCGCACCCAGCTGCTCCCTGGCGCCCACGCTCCTGCGAGCTTCCTCCTCCTCTGGGCTGCTGAAAGAGCCTGCGTGTGCGTAGTTTGGCTAAGAAAAATTCTGTTCCTTTCCAAGTGGATGTTTTGTTATTCCTTTTATGCAAACATCTGAAAAATCAGCATTTCCTACCCAGCATCGAGCCAAAATTGACGGCTGTCTCTGTCTAATAAAGCGGCACGCTTTGCTCCTCTCCTGTAATTGGAAGACAGAAAGTCTCAACAGACAGGAAGAACATGTTTATTGATCCAACTTCAGCCCAGAAACCAGACTGCACCACGGGGAACGAGCGGAGAGAACGAGCTGATTTTAAACACTTGGCGAATGCTGCTTCGCAGTATTAATGAGCAGCGGACTGAGGCGCATCAGAGCTCTCGTGATGAAGAGAGCGCGGGCGGAGAGGACTGTGTGATAACGACCTGCAAATTCAGCGGAACTCCTCATTTCCCTGCTCATCTGGAAATCCTCTGGTTCCCCAAATGCGGAGATTGTAAAGCTCTCACGAATGCAGGAGCGAGCCTCGCATGCTTGTAGATGAAAACAGACATTTTCCAACTTGGTCTCAAAAGCAGGATGGGAGCGCAGAGGCTGCCTCCCACCCTAGGCGTGAGTCCGACTCGCCTGCCCTACTCCGTTCCAGCTGCTGCCGCTCTTCTCCCGGAGTGCTCCTCCCAGTGCCTCCTAGCGAAGCAGGCCAGCGATGGGCCAGGTCTGGTCTTCTGTGGCCTCTGCGGTTCCTTGATCATTTCCCATCCAAGACCGAGCTTTCAGAAGCTCAGGGACGGGCTGCGTAAACCCCACGGACCTGGGACCTGTAGAAAGCAGAGGGCACCTGCTGCCGGCCTGGATCCTGGCCGGGGGTCCCTGCTGGCTCCGCTCTGCTGCTACATTGCTGGGCCTGGTACCATCAAATCCTCAGACTCGCAGACAATCCTCCAGGTGACCCTTCTTCCAGCTGAAGAGGAATTCAGCAAGATCCGATCCTCTCTCCAGTCAGGAACCTGAACAGCTTTGACCCTGAACTTCGCAGTCACTCTCAAGGGGATTTTCCCCCTCTTCTGAAGCTTTCTCTGGTACCTGACAATAATAAGGAGGGCTAGGAGCTCAAGGAAATGAGAAAGGGGGGAGAGATAAGCAAGAACACCATGACTGCAAGGATTTTGGGTTTTGATTCTGTTGATTCTGGTAAATCTAGATTCTACTCCAAGTTATGTTTCTGCTGCTTGCTACCAGCACCAGCTGGTTTTTTTTTTCTTCTTCTGTACCAGGGTTGAACTCAGGGGCACTGAACCACTGAGACACATGCCTAGCCCTTCTTTATTTTATTTTATTTTATTTTTTTAATTTTGAGACAGGGTCTCACTAAGCTGCTGAGGCTGGCTTTGAGCTTGTGATCCTCCTGCCTCAGCCTCCAAAGTCACTGGAATTACAGTCATGCACCACCATTCCCAGCAAGTTCACCTGGCCTTTCTTGTCCTCATATCCTCTTGTCTTCATGCATATAATGTAGATCGGATGATAATGACTCATAAAGTAGAAGAGAAGATTAATTGGTATAGCTACAAATGGTCTCCAAGTACAGAACATGGCGTGGACCACATGTTTAAGTCTTTTCCTTCCATCCCGCTCACTACCAGTTTGCTTTTTTTTTCTACTGAACACCCACTGGGGATTCTGTAAATGTTGGAAGAACTGAAAGGCAGGCAGATCATTTGCATGAATTAAGGAATGCATAGTTTACCCTAAGCTGTCAGGCCAAATATTGTACATGAGTTTAGCACTGGATTGAAAGTCAGAAGATGTGGTCTTGAGTTCTGACTCTGATATTCAGTTGAAGGAGTTGCAGGAGCACTATGGTTGTACAAGTATTTATTCACCATTACTGGTACATTTTTATCACGATTTTTATTATGGCAAAATATATATAATACAATTTGCCATTTTAGCCACTGCCAAGTGTACAGTTCAGTGAGATTCGAAATTTTCACAACGTTGTACAACCATCTCTAGACTATTTCCAAAATTCTCATCACTCCAAACAGAATCTGAGTCCATTAAGCAATAGCTCTCCCTTCGTCCTCCTTGGAATATCTGCCAGTGTCTCTTCTGCTTCTTTCTCCATGAATTTACCCACTGTAGATATTTCCCATAAGTGGAATCGTATAATATTTGCCCTTTCGCATCTGGCTTATTTCACTCAGTGTATTTTCAAGGTCATCCAAGTTCTTGTTTCAGAACTTCATTCCTTTATCTGGCAGAATAATATTCCATTGAATGTTACATGCCACATTTTATTTTTTTATTCATCCATTGATTAACACTGGGGTAGTTTCTACTGTTTGGTCACAGTGAATAAAGCTACAGTGAACATTGGCATGTGAGCATCTGTGTTTGAGTCCTTGCTTTCAGATGTCTAAGGCGTGTATACCTAGGAATGAAATTGCTAGGCCATGGGGCTGGAGCTCTGGCACAGTGGATATGGTGTTTGCCTGGTATATGCAAGGACATGAGTTCAAACCCAAGCACCACATACACAATGAAGTGTTGGAGCAACAAAGGCCACGTGAAAAACTAAATAAAATTGAAATTGATTCTCTCTCTCTCTCTCTCTCTCTCTCTCTCTCACACACACACACACACACACACACACACAAGAAAGAAAAAAAAAAGAAATTTCTGGGCCATGTGGTAGTTCCGTGTTGAGCCCTATGAGGAACTGCCAAAGGGTGTTCCACAATGGTGGCACCAGTGTACTTTCCACTGCCAGTGCAGGAAAGTTCTAGTTTCTCCACATCCTAGTCAACACCATAAAAAAGATGTTAACATCTTTTTTATTTCAGCCTTCGTAGTGGGTGTGAAGTGAAATCTCATTACGGTTTTGACTCACATTTTCCTAATGACCAGTGATATTTAGCATCTTTATGTGTTTCTTCTCATTTGTGTATTCTCTTTAGAAAATGTCTCTTCAAGAATTTTTGGACTACATTTTAATTAAGTTGTCTTTTTTGTTATTGAATTGAAGGAGTTGCTTACATATGATAAATATTAAACCCTAATCAGAAATATCACTTTCAAGTACTTTCTTGCATTTTATAGGTTATATTTTCACATTATTTAGCTTTATTTTTAATTAAAACTTACAAACATACCTGTATGAATGTACCTTAAAATTATGAACGTGATTCTATAGTTTACATATGAAGATCAGCCTTTTATCTTCCAGTGCAAAATCTGTCCCTTAGAATTCAAGGGCAGGAAATTATTCAACATGAGGAATCAATGACTTAGTGGACTCTTACTTCTGCACTCAACAAGCTTCCAGGGGCCAAGAAGCATTTGCATTTTTATTATTCGAAGTATCAGCATAAATGCCCATCCTCAAACAAACCACAGACATGTAAAATGAATGTCCTCTAAGATCAGCCAGATTCTGCTGTTCAGCAATGGAGGGACAGGCGAAATGACCTCATGGGAGAGATTTCAACCATGGCTGAAATCCAGAAATCAGACAGCAAGGGAAGGGAGTGCAAATACAGATGTCCTGTATTTGGATAGCACTTGATGTTTATTTGAATATATGTTTTAGAATCCCAAGGGAGCATCTCCTATGATTTTTTAAATAATATATAATCAACCAGGAAGCAGGAATTCTCCCCACTCTTCATTGTGGTAAGAGATAATAGGTTCAAGTTTCTCTGTGAAATTCCCAATGGAGAACAGGGGGAAAGCTGGGAAGGAAGGGAACAGGTCACGGAATAGTTCTGTCCCCAGCAGTCACCCTCTTCCGTACTCATAACCATTTAGCATCTAGAGAAGAAATGTCTGGAACTGGGCAGAAAAGAAAGTGATAAGAATAAAAACAAACTCAACTCTATCAACTTTCCTTTTTTCTTTTTGTTTTGTTTTTGGTTGTGGGGATTGAACCCAGGGGTGTTTAACCACTGAGCCACATCCCTAGCCCTTTTAATTTTTTTAATTTTGAGTCAAGGACTCACTAAGTTCCTGAGGCTAGCTTTGAACTTGCACATCTCCTCAGCCTCCCCAGCTGCTGGGATTATAAGTTTGTGCCACTGTGCCCAGCTCTATGAGCTCTTAATGAGGATGGTTTCCACCAAAGTAGAGCGCTTAAACACTTCTGGGTGCGGGCAGTTGAAACACGAAGCTGAGTTTTCAGGGACCCCAAGGACAACCCTTGCCAGAGGAAGGAGGTGGGAACTCCTATAACACAGCAGAGGAAAATGCTGAGACTGGGCACTTCTTGAGCCCACACAGGGGCTCCATGATAGGCAGAGGAGGAGACAGAGCCTTCTCACCATGGAGCTTCCTGGCCCCAGGCCAGAGGTAGCTAGACGATCGAAGGTCCAGGAGGAACCATCAAGAATCTCTCTGCAAAGTGCTGAAAAGGAGGTCTAGCTTTGCAGGGGACCCTGGGCTGGTGCTTTGAGTTGTCTGTAGCTAGAGGACACTTCATGCCAGAAAGGGCCAGAGGCTACTGGTAGGCCATTTGGTTTTCTGCAGAAACAGAAGAGGAAATTTAGGTGCTGGCCTGAGAGCCAATGTGGTGGTCTCCTGGCATTTCCCCTTCCCCCAAAAGAAGGTCGAGAGGAGAAAAAGAGAGAGAGGGAGAGAGAGAGAGAGAAGATGTGGTGGGAACAGAGAAAAGAGCCTTGGCTCCAAGCCATCTGGCCAATGGGACACCAGTCTCTGCCCAAATGTGATGCCAGGGGTGCCTGCATGACAGGCTCTGAGTGCCAGGTGACAGCAGAGGGAGCAGGCTGAATTTGCTGTGTGTTTGTTCTTCACCCCTCTACCTTGCCAGATGCCCGTGAAGGGAGTCCTCCCTTAGCCCATAAACAACCAGGACTAATAGAATCTCTCTGGCAAACGTGGTTGGCAGAAGGCACTGCCATCTCAATCACTGAGCTATCAGGAGGGACCCATTCCCCTTGTTACACAGAGATGTTCTGACAGCCCACAGAGCGGGGGGGAAGACGTGGCTAAAACGTGTACCTTTTGGGGGAAACAATTCCAAAGTTGGGCCATATGGTTGGCTCTGGAGGAATCTTCCTGTTCTGTGGGTTTCCAGTTGGAGGACGTTGAAGATGCTGCCTTTCCTACCAGTGATAATAAGGACTGCTGTGCTCACGAACATGCTGAGGCCCAGGGAAAGATGTCACTCTGTTCATGCCCAGCACTGGAGTCAGGGTCTGGGGCAGAGCATGGGAACCCTAGGTGTTGCATCAAGAGTGTGCCTTCCCGCCCTGGTGATGGGCTCCCTGGGCAAAGTCATTATGTCCCCAATCCTGCAAAGAGCACCGGGTCCTATAACTAGGCAGCAAAGGACTGCGGTTAGTGGCCCAGGCTCCAGAGACAGGCTACTTTGGTTTGAGTGACTTTGTACAAGTGACTTAACTTGCACCTTGATATCCTTATATCTGGGCCATGTAGCTCAGCGGGTAATAATGAAGGCTCAGAGCCAAGTGGGGTTTGCATCCCTCAGTTACTGGCTGTATGACCATCAGCGAAATGAAGTGCCTCACTGTGGGTAACGGGTTTCTTTTCTGTATAAAGAGGATCATAATGACACCCACCCAGTAGGCTAGGTGGAAGCCTGGTTGGGCTAATCCATGGAAAGGGCCAAAAATGGCTTGCAGCAGACACGGCTGTCCAGGGCCAGCTGCTGGCCTCCTCTCCAGCCCTGCCTTGCTCTGCCTCCCTGTACCTGGGCCTCCCACCTCCCTTCAGGTTTTGTAGTATGCTGGGATCAGAAGGACCTTTCCTCAGGCTGTTCCTCTGCCTACTGCATCCCCCATCCAACCCTCAGCTCCACCTTGGCTTCATGTCACTCTTGGAGAGATTTCCCCCGTGACCCCTAGATTCAGGAAGCCCATAGTGCCATGCATTT
The DNA here is from genome assembly GCA_004027875.1 of Aplodontia rufa. Taxonomy (NCBI): domain Eukaryota; kingdom Metazoa; phylum Chordata; class Mammalia; order Rodentia; family Aplodontiidae; genus Aplodontia; species Aplodontia rufa. The sequence goes on from PVKS010038704.1 coordinate 6,822, forward strand.
CCCGTTACACAATTTATCACCATCTGATTAATGAATCAACCCTGATCAGAGGGTAGGATATCATTTATACATAACATAAAGTATAACTCGCTTCTTCACCATTACATTCTCAGCATTTAGTAAACTGCGTCTCTCTGACTTGTCTTGACGGAGACAGTAAGTGACATGAATGGAGAAATACATAATTCCCTGGAGCTGGCTGTCAGTTTACAGCCTTCCACCTTCCTGCCGAAGAATGAGAAGTATGTTGTCATGGGACTGAGCTCAAATCCACTCTGATTTTTGTCAATGACAGATATGAACGATGGTGGTGCTTCAGCGTCAGGAACAGGTCTCTTGTGATGCCCCGAGACACAGTGGCACCTGCAGGTTTTGTGACCCTGCCAGCCACAAGAGGTAGCCTGGGATCTGAGGGTCCAGTGGGGTGAGTGACTGAGAATGTGAACCCTTCCATCAAGCTGCCTGAGTGGGCAACAGCTCCATCCTTGCTAGCTGTGTGGTCTTGTGTGGATTCTGTACCAGGCCATGCCCTCTAAGACCCCAGGCTTTACATTGGGAGTGTGGTGTCTTCCCAGCCTGGTGGTGAGCTCCCTGAGCAGGACTTATCATGAAGATAAAGCAACACTATGAATACAAAGTGCATGCTAAGTCCTCCATGTGAGCTCTTAATTGTGGTTTAAATTTGGATTTAATTTTTTATGGCACTGTGACTAAATTCTAGGGGGAGAAAAAAAATACTTTCTTTTCTCAGATTCCCAGTCTATGTGGAAATGTGATCAACAAAACCATTAAAACTTACATGTGCTCAGATGCCACCTATTAAAGCAACACAGCAATATCAGTGTTCACAGCAGCTCAATTTACAATATCTAAATTATGAAATCAACCCAGGTGCTCCTTTACTGGATGAATAGATCCTAAAGCTCTGATTTTATATTTTATACACACACACACACACATACACAGGAATTCTATTCAGCTATTAGAAACAATGTTATTGCACCCTTAGAAGGTAAATGGATGGCAATGGAAGAAATCATGCTGAGCGAAGTTAGCCAAACCCAGAGTGTCAAGGGTCAAACGTTTTCCCTCATTTGTGGAGACTGGAGCTCAACCAAGGCTTGGGAGAAAGGTAGTCAAACGGATGTATTAGACCCGGAAAAGGCATAGCAACACATAATCTAGCAGAGCCATAGTCATGCAGGCGGGGAAGGGAGGAACGGAGGATAGGATGGGATCTGGGGAGACAATCCATAATGCAGCATACCCTTTACTCCCCTGAGAAGCCAAATAATACTTACGCAATCATTTATTCTAAATAAATTAAATTAATGCTGTGGCTTGGAAAGGTCTTCCTTATTTATTTTTTATTTGTTCTTTTATTAGGTATACATGACATGAGATCATCAAATGGCATATCATGAAAAGCATGGAGTTTAACTTGCTCTAATTCTGTCTCTAGTTTTTCCCCTTCCTCCCACCCCATTTTTTTTTAACATACATGACCATAGAATACCCACTGACATACTTATAAAAGCTTGGAGTGCACATTGCCTTGACTCAGTTCCCAATATTTCCCCTTCTCCTCCCTTCCTCCCCACCCCGTACTTGTTAGATATACTTGACAGTAGCGCAAATAGCGACATTTTTATAAAAGCATGCTGTACAATTTCTGCTAATTCATACCCCAGTAGGTCCCCTCCTCTCCTCCCCTTACCACCACCCTGTTCTTCTCTTCTCTCTACTCTTCTGGTCTCTCTGCTATGTACTAATATACTTTTTAACTTCTCGATTTGATACACATGTTGATGAGATTCACTATGATATGTTCATAAATGAACATGAGAAAGTTAAGTCTGAATCCTTTCTCGAGCTTTGAGAAGACTTTTTTTTTTTTTGAGAGGGGGACAGTGAGAAAGAGAGACAGAATCAGTTTTATTTAGTTTTTCATGTAGCTTTTGTTGCTCCGACACTTAGTTGTGTACGTGGGTGCTGGGGTTTGAACCTGCATCCCTGCTCACGCCGGGCAAGTGCTGTAACCACTGGGCCACCGCCCTAGTCCCTGGGAAGGCCTTTTGACAAGAGAAATAACTCAGTTTTTCCAAACTCATTTTTTCTAAAATATGAACTATGTCAGCTGTGTCCCAGTGACTGTTCTAGGCATAGTTTACTCCATGGTGACAGAGATAAGCCACATCTCTGCTCCCAAGGGGCTCACACTCCATGGGGAATGGGGATAATGAATAAATAAATAGGCTAAAAGATAATTTCAGGTGTGATCGATGCTAAGCATTCACAGAAGCAGAGTGATAGGGAACTGCTAAGACCAGGAGTAGCCACACAGGGCAGTGAGACCCATATGGCGGACAGGAGCCAACACAGGTGCTTCTGAGGGAAAGGGCCCCAAGCAGAATTTGAAGAGCAAATTCAAAGGCCCTGAAGACAAAAATGCACTTGGCCCTGAGTGAGCGATCAGGAGACTACACTGTGGTATGAACTTGATCCTGGATGTGGGGGAGACACTGTGGGCTTTTTGTTTGTTTGTTTGTTTTTTAAAGAGAATCAGTTTTTTCTAGGTTTCCATGTGGCTTTCATTGCTCTGAGACTTCGTTGTGTACATGGTGCTTGGGTTTGAACCCACATCCTCATGGGTGCCAGGCAAGTGCCGTAACCTCTGAGCCACCACTCCAACCCCTACACTGCAGGCTTTAAATAGGGGTGTACGTTACCTGCTTGAAATTTCTTTTAGAAATACATATAAAGTTTTGGGTTTTGGCAGGGGGTTTTGTTTGTTTGTTGATTTGTTTGTTTTTTGAACCCACAAGGTGCTTAACTTCTGAGCTTCATCCATAGCCCTTTTTATTTTTTTTAATTTTTGAGACAGGGTCTCACTAAGTTGCTTAGGGACTCCCACAGTTACTGAGGCTAGGTTTGAACTTGGGATCCTCCTGCCTCAGCCTCCCAGGCTGCTGGGATTACAGGTGTGCACCACAGCACCCAGCAATACGTGTAAAAAGCTTGAAACAAATCATAAATACACGGAATAGAAGAAAAACCTACTTTATTCCTTCCCTTGATCTTATTCTTTTCCCCCAGAGCTAACCATAGTTGAAAACTTAGGGTTTATAAATCCAACATTTTCCTACACATTTATGGATATGTAACTTCCTATAAATTTATGGGCCTTAAAAGAAAGAATTCTGAACACGCTTCTGAGATTTGCCCTTTTTTACTTGACAGTGCGTTGTGCCCACTGCTCCTTGTTGGAATGCATTTATCTAACTCATTTGCAATGTCCTGACTATGGGACTCCAACTCGGAGCCCGTTCTACCGCCAATCTAAGATATGACAAAAATTTTCCACTTTTCCTCTTGCTTGGAAATAATTATGTGGTCACTATAAAGACTGTGTGCCTGTGCTTTCAAAGTTGCTGGGCTTTAGAAACTTATTTGACTTTCTTTCTCATTCGAAAGACCCCCTGGGGCAGAGTGAGCCCTTTAATTCCTGTGAGAATTGGGGGAGTTTTGTGCTGGGTATTGAGTACAGAAAACCGCTACCAGCAGAGAGAGAGGAAGGTCTACCTAAAATAGATGGGGTCTGCAAAGAGATTTCTCTGCAAGTTCACGCTGGCGGTTTTGGTAGAAAGGAATCAAACAAATGCACAATCATAATGGGACAGGTCCTGACTTTTCTTTCTCTCTGTGGAGTTTGGGAATAATTAGCCAGAAAGTAAGGAGATGAAAATCTCAAAACAGGAGTAGTTTCTTATCAGAGCATTGTCAGAGGGAGCCTCAGTAATGGATCCTGATGTTCAGCACCAGCAAGCTGTAATGTCTGAACTCCAGAACTTCTATTTGCCTGGTCCATCTGCGAGGGGAAACCGAGCAGATGCTTCTCAAGCAACTGCAGAGGGCAAGTGGATTCCTACCGATCACCTCTTGAAGTACTTTGGTAGGAAATCAAGGCCAGGTACCATTCACCCAAGCATAGCTCGGAAGGCAGAATACAGATGCCATCTGTTCTCTGGGCCAGAGGTCTCTGGGAAGTCCCTGGAGAGTTTGAGAGGATATAATCAAAAGGAAAGAGAAGAGTCTGTAGTCAGAGCCCAGTGCTGAAATTCAGGCTTATGACCATGGAGAAGTTTTTAGGGATCACAGGATCTGGGGAGGTTACCTTCCAGTGAGTGACAGAGGGCAAATAGAAGCAAGTTCCTTGGAGATGAGGATGTTTGAACCTGGGGACAAGGATACAGACAGGTTGCCACATACAAGAAGCAGAGGCCCAAGTTTCTGATGGATGAGGAGGAAAGGCCAGGAGCTGAGTATGAGAGAAGCAGATGGACGTGGGGATGGAGGGTGCCCTAACTGGCATCAGCTCAAAGTGTCACAGTCTTCTGAAGCCCCTAGTGGACTGATCCATTGCCAGTCTTTCTGTCCACTGGACTAAGCTCCTGAGGACAAGGACAGGGTCACACCCCAGGTCCTCTGCCTCACGCCTGGAATGTGGCAGGGGTTCAGCAGATACTTGTGGTAACGAACTAAGTGGCCTTGCCTGGGTCCCACGTGGGTCCCACCTGGGGTACTTCATCCTAATCCTCTTGCTGGACAGGCCTAGGCAGGAGCTGCCTCTGTCCTCGGCGGCTTTCTCACACACTTGCCTCTTTAAATAGCACCTTCTCAGCACTGGAGATTCCTACCTGTTAAAACAGGGGACCTGAGAATAGAGATGCTGTCCCAGCTGTCTCTATGAATCCCGTGCTGAGCCCGTTAGTGGGTACTGAGTGCCTTCTGTTAAAAACCAAAAGGAGGGGCTGGAGCGGTGGCTCAACAGTTACAGCGCTTGCCCGGCAAGCGTGAGTACACAGGTTCAAACCCCAGCACCACATACACAACTAAGTGTCAGAGCAACGAAAGCCACATGAAAAACTAAATAAAATTGATTCTCTCTGCCTCTTTGTCTCAATGTCCTTCTCTCTTTGAAACAAAAATCAAATAAAAAATGGAAAAATGTTTTCATTTTTACCTTGTTTCCCATGTTTTAATGGGTGTACTGTACATAGCGGTAGGATTTTCTGTTACGTATTTGTACATGCATACAATATAGCAATGCACTCTGTCAATATCATTCCCCAGCATTTATTCTTTCCCTCCCTGCCCTTCCCACTTCCTCTGGTCTCTTCCCTCTACTGATCTCCCTGATTTTCATGAGATGGTCTCCACACATTATTCTTTTCAGTTTTCCTCTATAGCTTCCAAATATGAGAGAGAACAGACAACCCTTGATTTCCTGAGTTGGCTTATTTCACTTCACATGATGGTCTCAAGTTCCATCCATTTTCCCGCAAATGACATAATTTCATTCTTTTTTATGGCTGAATAAAACTCCATTGTGTATATATATATGTATATATGTGCATATATGTGCATGTCTTTATGTGTGTATATACCACAGTTTCTTTATCCTTTTATCCGTTGACAGATAGTTAGGCTTATTCCATAGTTTGGCTTTTGCGAATTTTGCTGCTATAAATATGGGCATGCATGAATTGCTACAGCATGCTGACTTTAATTCTTTCCAAAAAAAAAAAAAAAAAGAAGAATAATAAATAAGGGGGAGAGAGAGAGAGCGAGAGAAAAGCAATTTTAATTTAGTTTTTCAGATGACCTTCATTCCTCAGACTTTAGTTGTGTGCGTGGTGTTGGGGATCAAACTCGCATACTCACACATGCCAGGGAAGCACCATAATCGCCCAGCCACCGCTCCAGCCGCCTTGACTTTAATTCTTCAGGATAAATACTAAGGAGTGATACAGCTGGGTCACATGCTGGTTTAATTTCTAGTCTTTTGAGGAACCTCCGTACTGACTTCCATAGTGGTTGCGCTAATTTACAGTCCCGCCAGCAGTGTAAGAAGGTTTCTTTTACTCCACTCCTCTCCAGCATTTACTGTTGTTTGTATTCTTGATGGGTGGACTTCTAATTGGAGTGAGATGAAATCGCAGTATAGATTTGATTTGCATTTCACTAATTGCTAAAGATGTTGAACATATTTTCCTATATTTGTTGAACATTTGTATTTTTTTTTCTGAGAAGTGTCTGTTTACTTCATTTGCCCTTTTATTACTTGGGTTAGTTGGGATTTTCTTTTTTTTTTTTTCCTCTTTGTATATTCTGCATATTAATCCTCTGTCAGAAGAGTAACTAGCAAAGCTTTCCTCCCATTCTATAAGTTTCTCTATGCACATTCTTAATTGTTTCCTTTGCTGTACAAAAGCATTTTAATTTGATGCCGTCCTGTGTAATTCTTGGCATTATTTCCTTAACTTTAGGGATTTTATTGAGAAAGTTGCTGCCTGTATCTTTGTGCTGGAATGTTGACCTTATGTTTCCTTCTAGGAGCTGAATAGTTTCTGGCATAATTCCTAGGTCTTTGATCCATTTTGAGTTGACTTTTGTGCAGGGTGAGCAATAAGGATCTAGTCTCATTCTTCGACATATGAAAAACCAGTTTTCCCAGCACCATTTAAAAGGCTATCTTTTCTTCAATATGTGTTGTTGGAACCTTTGTTAAGGATCAGATGACTATCTGCGTGCATTTCTCTCTGTGTCTTGTTTTTGATATCATTGATATACGGGTCTCATTTTATACCAGTGCTGTGAAGTTTTTGTAACTGTAGCTCTGTATTATTATTTTTAAAAGACAGGAGGACAGTGAGAGAGAGAGAGAGACAGAGAGAGAGAGAGAGAATCAATTTTTATTGAGTTTTTCACATGGCTTTCGTTGCTCTGACACTTACTTGTGTATGTGGGTGCTGGGGTTTGAACCCGTGTACTCACACATGCCAGGCAAGTGCCATAACCACTGAGCCACTGCTCCAGCCCCTCTGTAGTATAATTTGAAGTCAGGTATTGTGATGCCTCCAGCATTGCTTTTTGGCTTAGAATTGATTTGGTTAGTCTAGATCTTAAGTTCTTCCAGGTGAATTTGAGGACTGGTTTTTGTTTGTTTCTCTTTTCCTGCTCTGTGAAGAATGTCATTGGTATTTTGATGAGGATGGCATTGAATCTGTGTATTGCTTTGGGTTGTATGGTCATTTCAACAATATTAATTCTGCCTGTTCGTGATCATGGGAGGTCTTTCTGCCCTCTTGTGTTGTCTTCAGTTTCTTTCCTCAGAGTTGGATAGTTTTCATTGTTTATCATATCCTTGGTTAGATCCATTTCTGCATTTTGTTGTTACTCTTGTTGTTGTTTAGGCTATTATTAGTGGAATTGTTTTCCCAAGCTCTTTATCAGCAGCTTCATTATTGCCACAATGCTTACAGGGACGTGACAGTGTTTGCTGTGATTGCTCAGGCCCCTACAATGGCAGGTTGCATCATGGCCTCCTCGACGGGGGCTCCTGCCTTTTTCTCCACTTGCCAGTTGAGAAAAACACAGCCCTTTTCAAATACCAGTTCACTGTACAGCCTGTGGCTCACCTAAGTTCAGGTTGCTTTTCTGTTCTGCAGGGTTTTCCGTGCCAAAGTTGTCCACTGGGTTTCTCTCTGTGTTATCCCTCCCCCTCTGAGCTGAGCCCACAGGGCTGCCACTGCCACAGGTAGCTTGACTCCAGTGTACTTTCTTATTCTTTGTTCAATGAACCTGAATTTGAGTCTCTAAGTGACTTTGACTCTCCAGGATTGAATTTCAGTGGCTTCCCTCTTCCTCCCACATTTCTGAAGAGCCACAGAGGGACTGGAAGTGCAGCCTTCCTCTCATCCGCCATCTTGAATCTCCAGCAAAAATGTATTTCTGCTAGAGCCTGAGTGCTTCTTGTCCTCTGTGACAGGTGTAAGATGGCAAAGGTCTTGCTGCAGGGGAAATGTGGCATACTCAGAAGAGTACAAAGACATCTGGGAAGTTAGAAGGTGTGCTATATAAAAGCACATTGCTCTTACGTTCTTCATCCTTATTTAGAAAGTGATCCAATCAGCGTGCATTTATTTCATGACTATGAAGACAGAGGCAGGTCTGAGGGAGTGTGCAGGACTGGTAAGTGCAATGGAAAGATGGCTGGGGGCCGTCTGCAGCTGGCTTTGATGAGGACAAGTGTGGAAAGATGGTGGAAATGTGAGGACTAAGGGTTCCCCTGCTCTTTATTGACAGTGAATTGAGGGATGGCATCCGGTAGCAGTTGAAAGCCAGGGTTCATCTTGAGTAAATAAGGCTTTTGAAGGTGCCATCAGGAGATGAGGGAGCCACTGAGATCAAATGTGACTGGTGTCAGCCTCCATCAGCTCCCCTGCTTGCTTCAGCAAGGGCACAGTCCCTCTCTCTGCTAGAGTAAATGCTGCTATGTAAACATCCAGCTAGATACATCAGGCATCTGGAAGTACAGCCAAGAAATTGTGAAACACCCAGGATGAAGGGACTCGACCCTGGAACCAGTCTAATTTTGTACTAAAATGACTCCCTCCTGATTCTCAGCCCCATTTTGAGGTTGGCAGGGCCAGTTAGGTCAGAGCCAGCTGGCGTCCACTGGCCACCTCCAAAATTGTTCACAAAGGCCCAGCTGAGATCATCACAAGCCCATTATGACTCTAGGAAATAGGCCAACTTCTTTTATTCAGTTAATAAAACATGCACTAAACAGTGCAAGAGCAGCATTAGAACTATAGGCATACTTCCCAGGCCTGAAGGAGGAGGTAGGGAAATGGGAGACACCAACAAATCTAACACAATGGGACGTGGCAGCGGGGGGTGGTGAGTTTTCGGCTTAATTGTGGACAGAGGTAGCCTCAGTTTCAAATCTCACCTCTACCACTTGCTACCCTGAGGAGCCCAGGTAATTTAAACACCCTCTCCAGCCCTCAGGCTCATCAGCCATAAAATGATGATAATCACTGTCCTTGGAAGGATCAAGTAAAAGAATGAATGGCAGGGTTTAGCCCAGTGTCTGGTAATGGTTAAGTGTTTAATAAATCTGTCGTCTTCTCATACTCGCTTTTTCATTACTCCTATTACTGCTCCTATCCCTTCCGCAATTGTTCTGATCACTCCCTTTAGTACTTCTGTACAGAGGTGGGGACTAAGGAATGGAGAGAACCTGGGGGCGGGGTGGGTAGGAAGAGAGTAATTTGAAGGCTCCAAGAATGAATGGTGATTGACTAGGAAGGGAAGGGGTGTGAAGATCTCTCTGCACCGAATAAGCAACAGAATTAAAGGTGAAATTTTGACAGCTGTCTGCTGACTGCAATAGTCCAATGTAGCTGGAGTCAAAGCAGATCTTCTGCTGATAGGGGCTCCTATCATGTCCACAGGATCATGAGACCATCCACACCAGCTGGGTGACGGAGTAGTGACTAAGTACAGGTAAACAGTATGGGGACTAAGGCCGGTGACTTTAATAACGTGGAGGAGGTCATCAGTAACTTTGGTTTAGGAAGTTTTGATGGAGGGCACTTTTTAACCTGATCTAGAAATTAAATATATATATATGTATGTATGTATGTTTTTTCTTCACCGTGAGAGTCCGTAGATCTTTCTCTTTTCACCCCAGATACACTGCCCTTGGAAAAATGATCATCTGGTTTCATACTCTCCTCGCTTGGTTTTTGGAATGCTGTGGAGTGGCCAGGGGCCTCACTTAGGCATGAATGAGCTCATAGCAGCAAACACCTCTCCTTTTCCTTTTGAATTCAGAAAAAAAATTCTTCCAGAAGCCTAATTCCTTTATTTCATTTTCCAGTTCGTGAGGGCATCCATCTACTCACCTGCCCATCCAACTGTCTTCTTGTTTGCCATTCAGTGCATATTTGTGAGACATTTACTGAATACACAGTAAAAAAAACCTCCTCCCCAAACTCCTGCCCTGGTGTGCTTCAGACAGGCAAACCTTGTCTGAAAAACATCGGGAAGCACAATTTTTAAGGTTCAATGCCTTATGAAATAAATATCTTCTCAAAAAGTAACCTGTGAATTGATTTTTCCATAAATTAGGTCTCCCTATAAATTGCCTAGGAAAGCTCACTGCGGGAATCCTATGACAGATCCTGTGACGAAGTAGAGAACCCTCATGTGATGTGAAATATCATCAGTCTTCCATTTACTTATCGCTAAATCTAAACATTGGGTCCAGCTCTAGGTTTGCTAAGGTGCAGAGCTAGCCAGATGGTTGGCTATGCAATGCATGTTTTTAAAATCAGCCTAGGGAAAAAAAAAACAATTTTTAAAGGAAAACATCATTTAGAAGTTTGGGGGAGGAAGCATTGGGAATTGAACTACCCAAGGGCGCTTAACCACTGAGCTGCATCTCCAGCCCATTTGTGTTTTGAGACAGGGTCTCACTAAGTTGCTTGGTTGCTGAGGTTGGCTTTGAACTTGCGATCCTCCTTTCTCAGCCTCCCAAGCTGCTAGGATTTCAGGCGTGCACCACCGTGCAGATTCTAATGGAGTTTTGACACAGGCCACTCATTTTTTGAGCTGCCTGGCAACATTGGTATTACCTTCTTACTACAAGACAACAAAGGAAATGCATGATTCTTGGTAGTTTTATAAACCCAGAAGGATGCAATGTGTATACCCCATGGTGTCCCCAACAGAGGTGGGGACTAAGGAATGGAGAGCATGAGACCTTCCTGAATCACACCTTGTATATACTGGCAACAGCTGGGACCCTGTGTGGGCCCTGCTAGGTCTGAATGTTGGAGTTCGTGAAAGTTAACTCCCTCTGTTTATAAGGAGGGCAGTATGTGTGTGCTGCTAATTATAATTCAGGTGTTAAAAGTTTACCACTGAAGAAAGAGACTAGCTAGGAGATGGATCAATTAAAGGATTCTGAGACATCGAGGAGATTTCTAAAAATATTTATTTTGGGCTCAGATGTCAGACCATCACATAAACAAAACATAAATATAGTCCAAAGATAAATGCTGTACTTTGCATATTTTAGACTTCT
>PVKS010038705.1:0-17468 GCA_004027875.1 Aplodontia rufa
GGAGACAATCGACCCTTAGATCTCTGGGTTAAGCTGATTTTACTCATCATGATCTCTTCCATAACCATCCATTTACCCTCAAAGGCTGCAAGGTCATTGTTTCTAATTGCTGTGTAATATTTCATGGTATAAATGTACCACAGTTTTTGGATCCATTCTTCCTGTGAGGGACACCGGGGTTGTTTCCATAGCCTAGCAACCATACTCAGCCTCCCAGGCAACTCAGAAGCTGCTGCAGCTAGGGTCCCAGGAGGTTTGGCTAATGCTGGAGATGGTGGCAGACTTTGGTGGCAAAAATGTTGTTGCTCGTTCTTCAGGAATGCAGGATGTGGGAGTTAGGGGGCCATAGAGGCTTCCACCAAGATTTCAAAGGAAGGCCGGGAAGGGAAGGGCAGGCACAGTGCCTCAGGGTCGGCGTTCCTGTGGGCTTCCCCTGAAAGGGCGATGTATGGAAATGCCAGGAAGAAGCTGAGGCTGCAATGGAAACCCCCAAGATTAAGAAACACCAGTAGAGTAGGATGTCTGCTGAGGAAAACTGCAGGAATGGAACAGAGAGAAGACAAGAAAAGGCCATGGGGCCGAGCTAGATAAGACATTTGGAGAGAATATCACCATGGCACAGGCCCCAGATGCTGGAAATAGACTTAGGACTTCTTACCCAACTGGATTTCAGTCTTGCTTTGGTCCCATCCCTTCTTTCAGTTCTCCTGTCTGTCCCTTGTGGAATGTGCTTTTATATATTGGATAGCTGTAACTTGCGTTTCATTTGTATAGGGGCCCATGCTGAGAGTTTGCCTTGAGTCGCAGAGGAGACTTTGGATTTGGAATCGGGGGCGATACTTTAGCTGTTAAGATTGTGGGGACTCTTGGAAATGGACTAAGCATATTTTGCATTGTGAGATGGGCATGAGTTTTGGGAAGGCAGAGGCAGAATGATATGGTTTAGATATGAGATACCCGCCAAAAGCTCATGTGTGAGATAATGCAAGAACATTTAGAGGTGAGGTGATTGGGATGTAAGTGTCTTAACCTGATCAGTACATTATCTCCCGGTAGGGATTCACTGGATGGTAATTGAAGGCAGGTAGGATGTGGCTGGAGGAGGTGGGTCCCTGGAAATGTGCCTTTGGAGTAAATACTTTGTCTGCGCTGAGGGGAACTCTCTCTCCTTCCTGGTGCAATGTCCTGAGTCACTTTCTCCTCCACGCTCTTCCATCATGATGTTCTACCTCACGTTGGGCCCTAAGGAAGGGAGCTAACCATCTATAAACTGAGACCTCTGAAACAATGAGCCCCAAATAAACTTTTACTCCTTAAAATTGTTCTTGTCAGGTCTTTTGGCCACAGTGGCAAAAAAAAAAAAAAAAAAAAAAACCAAAAAAAACCCCCGTAAACCTAACTAAAAGAGAAATGTTCTACTCCTTTCTATGGAATCCTTTCATGCACTCATCAGAGGAGTGAGGAGAATTGGAATTAGTTCTTTAAGGTTATGGTAAAATTCATCTAAAATTTCATTTGGTCCCAGGCTGTTTTTGGATTTTTTTTATTACTGCTTTAATTTCATTGATTGTTATTAGTCTGTTTAGGTTTTCTAAATCATTTTGGTTCAGTTTGGGTAGGTGGTATTTGTCTAGAAGTTCTGGGTCTTCCAATTTTTTGGACTATAGATTATCAAACAAGTCCCTAATAAACCTATTGATTTCAATGATACCTGTGGTAAAATCACTCATTTTTCATCTCTAATTTTTAAATTTGATTTTCACTTTCTTTTTGAGAGTTTGACTAAGGGCTTATCAATCTTGGTTGTCTTTTCAAAGAACCAATTATTTCATGGATCCTTTATGCTGTTTTTTTTAAATTCTCTATTGTGTTAATTTTGGCTCTGATATTTATTATTCACTTCCTATCATTGGTTTCAGAACTGGTTTATTCTTGTTTTTCTGGGACCTTGAGATGTGTCATTAGTTTCTATATCTGGGACCTTTCTGATTTTTTTATGTAGGCACTCTAGCTATGAACTTTCCTCTTAGAACCACCTTCATAGCATTGCAGAGATTTTGATGGGTTTTATCTCTATTTTTGTTTGATTATAGAAATTCTAGGATTTATTCTATGATCCAATCATTGTTTTAAAGTTTATTGTTCAATTTTCATGTGTTTACATAGTTTCTATATTTTCCTTGCTGCTGATTTCTAATTCCATTCCATTATGTATGATCTGTTGCAATGCAAGGAATTATGTTATTTTTTATGTTTACTAAGATTAGTTTTGTGATCTAAAATGTAGTCTTTTTTGGAGATAGTTCCTTGAGCATCAGAGAACAAAATAAATTCAGGTTTTTTGAATCAAATATTGTACAGATACGTTAAGTATATTTGATTGATAATATTATTAGACTTGAAGTGTTTTTATTGATTTAATGTCAGATGACCTATCTATTGATGAGAAAGGTGTATTGTGATTACCCAGCATTATTGTATTGCAGTCTATCTGCTTTATGTTGATTAGTGCTTGATAAATAAAATTAAAAGCACCAATATTTGGTGCATAAATATTTACAATTATATATATTATAGTTGAGTTGTTTTCTTTACCAGTATATAGTGACCTTGCTTCTTTTGATTACTTTTGGCTTGAAGTTTGCTTCATTGGATATCAGAGTCACTACTCCTGCTTTCTTTGGGGCTCCATTTGAATGGAATATCATTTTCCATTCCTTCACTTTCAGCCTATTGATGTCTTTGCCTAAGAGGTAAGTCTCTTGAAAACAATATGTAGTGGGGTCTTGTTTTTAGATCCACTCTGCCAGTCTATATCTTTTAAATGGAAAAGTGAGACCATTTTTATTTAGAATTTCCTGCCACTTTCATTTATTTCTAATCTTTAATCTGGTCCTAATTTTCATTTGCATAAATATTTTTCTAAAAGTACTTAGGAAATACTTTTTTCTGAGCTCTGGAATTTGTTTTTAATCCTCTGTATGGAGGATTTCTTTAAGTATTTTCTGTAATGTTGACTTAGTAGTTGTAAATTATTTTACTTCATGTTTATCTTGGAAGGTTTTTATTTCTTCTTCAATTCTGGAAGATGACTTTGCAGGATATAATAATGTTGTTTGGCAGTTATTTTATTTCAGGTCTTAAAACACATTCCAAGCCCACTTGGATTTTAGGATTTCTGTTAAGATATCATATGTTATTCTGATTGGTTTACCTCTAAATGTAACCTGGCATTTTTGTTGAGGCTTTTAAAATTCTGTCTTTATTCTGTATATTTGACATTTTAATTATCGTGGGTCATGGAAAGGTTCTTTTTGATCTTGCCTGTTTGGTGTTCTGCAATCATCCTGTATTTGGATGTCTATACCCTTTCTGAGATTTGGAAATTTTTCTATTATTATTTTACTGAAAAAGTTATCTGTGGCTTTAGCCTGTATCTTGGTTCCTTTTTAAAATTTCATTGATTCTTAAGTTTGGTCTCTTAATGTTGCCCCAGTTCTTGTGTGTTCTGATTATTCTTGATTGCTTGCTTTCTGGTTTTTTCTTTTTCCGACCAGGTGTTTAAATTTATAAACCTGGTCTCCAAGGCCTGAAGTTCTGTCTTCTTGCCCTAATCTATTGGTGAGATTGTCATTTTTATTTGATTTATTGATTCTTTCATTTTCAGGAATTGTTTAATTCTCTTTCAGAATATCTCTTTATTGAAATACTCTTTCACATCCTATATTTTCTCTCTTGGTTCATTCCTTAGATCTTCTTTTAATTCACTGATCATTTTAACCATCAATTTTTTGAAATCTTTAGGAGTTCATTTAGTTAAGTATCTGTGGATTTAGTTATTGGGAGTTTTGGATTTTGGGAGGCATCTTGTTGGCTTTTTTTCCAAGTTTTCTGAGGTCTTATGTTTGCACATCTGTTGAGATGGAGCATTGTATGATTCAGTTCAGATTCCACTCTTAAAATGGCTTTGTTATTGTGACTGAGGGTGGGAGTGTGAGGGATTTCTAGTCTCCTACTTCGTCTTCTTAAACTGTCACTGCTTCCCTGCTTTCGCTGTCTCCACTGGAGTGTTCCAGGTCTTTCTCCCACACTGGCTCAGTTCAGTGTTATTTTCTGCTCAGATTCTGACATTGTTGGACAGGGGCTCCTTTTTATTTTAAACTCAGTGAGGGACATTCTCTCAGCTTGTTGCGGGGGGCTCTCCTTCCCTGACCCTCTGTGTACCCGGTGCTACTGCCGTCTATTTCTTTTGTTATTTTCTCTTTATTCTAGAAATTGATATTTTGGGCTTTCACCTGATTGCTAGCTCTCTGAGTTGCCAACTCACATTCACCCACAGTCTTTCTATCTCAATGGTGTGAATTCAATCTTGGGGAGCTGCTATGGTATTACGGGTCATCTAATCCACCATTTTCTCTCCCATTCACAAAAGAGTGTTTTTAGTGCTGTAATGACAGCAGTACCACAAGCTTAGATTCATTTGGTTACAAATAATGGAAAACCAACACTACCAGTTATTTTTTGGCAGAGTAATGGTGTATAACAAACCACTCCAAAATTCAGCAACTTAAAATAATAAGCATTTATTTATTTCATGAGACCATAGGTCAGAAATTTATATTGGGCATGGCTAAGTGGTTCTTCTAGTCTCAACTGAGTTCACTTACATAACTTGTGTTCGGGGCTTTGGATCTCATTCTCTAGCAGGCTATCTCCAGCACATGGTGTAAAGTAGTATGGGAAAAGGAACAGAAACTTCATCCATCTATCCTAAATACCTGGAACAGTATCCAGAAAGTGATAGATGCTCAATAAATATTTGTCAAATGATCAATTCAATTATTTAGATGCTCCCTAAGACTAACATGTGGAACCCACAGTCTTTTACTAAGCCTTTATCATTTGCCAGATACTATGCATTTAGTATATGCTACAACTAAGCTAATTTAGATGAATGTGGTTACCTGATTTATATTTTATTATAACTCTATGAAAGTGGGAAGTACTATTATATACATTTATGTTTTACTCATCTTCTTTGAAGCACAGAGAGGATGAGTAACCTGGTCAAATTTACACAGTTATTACATAGCACATGTGGGAATTCAACCAGGCCCATCTCACTGCACACCTACCATGCACTTCACCTCCTATCCCTGAAAGCCTCTTACCAAGTAGACAAAATACGATTGAACACTAAGGGAGGTTCCTATTGGATGGTTGTGGGTCCCCAACCTTCCTGATTATATATATACATGAAGAGAGAGTGGGGCAGGGAGAAAGAAACGAAAGTTAACAAGCAATTCTCATTTGTGATCCTTCTAAGATTTACCTGAAAGATGCTCAAAATGTAGGAATAGAACTTGGAGAACAAATAAAAGGATACTAAGTAAGCCAAAGAAAGGAACTTTGGACCTTCCCTAGTACATCTGAAGAGAAATTCCTGGGAGCATTTTCCTCCTATAACCTTGGATCAAGCTCCCACACATTTAAGCTTCAGTTTCTCCATCCATAAAATGAAATATAATATCTCTGATGAATGATATTTATTCAATATCAGCCCTTCTTTTCAATGTTAACACATTGTTTTGGCTTCTGATACTATTAGTATTATAGCAGCCAATATTAATAAAGGGCATGAAGTAGGAGACACAATTATATTCTTTTGGCTCTGGGAGTAAGCACTAGATCATCCTAATTTGAAATCCTACTTCCTCCTATTTCTAGCCTTCCCCTCTTTTCCTTCAAATTCTGTAAGCTCCTTACTGTCTCTCCCTTCCTAAAATAAACCTATTATTTTTCAGTGTGGTCCTTTAAATCTCTCTGCTCCATCTCTCGAGGATTTATTCCAGCTGCATCGTGATTGAGCCTTTCTAGAACAAGAGTGGGCTTGTTCAAAGAAAAGTTCTTTCAAGGACCCTGTTCAGAAGTGATGGTGTTTTCATTAGGGGAAGGGACTTGTGCGATACACACAGAGGTATGCACCTAACACCTCTCAGCCTTCTTCACCTCTGGCTAGTCCCCTTCCCTTGACTCCAACAAGGGTCCATTTCACACAGGCCAGGTGTCCAGTTGCTCTGCTCCAACCCCTACCCCCTGCAGCGTTTGACCACGTGCAGTCCACAGTTTCCTAAACTAAGGTGCAAATTGGAATACCTTAAGAGACCAGATGCCAGCCTCCAACTCCAAAGCTTCCTATTTTCCAGCACCAGGATGTATGACTGTTGGATTCTATGGCAAGCTCTTCCATTGAGGGGAAGAGCCCAGTGTTGCTGCCATTGTCCAGCCTTAGGGATTGCTGGAAAGATGTTCCCTGCCCCTCTTTACCAGCTTCTGCATGTGCAAGCCTAGTTGACAGGCTTGTTCTAGTTGGGATACAGTCTCTCACTTGATCCCTGTGTTCTCTGCTACTGGCATCTGTGATCTTTCTTTCCTCATTCTGAAATGCCAACATCAGTACCTGGGTATAGCCTTTCTAATGGAATGGCTCTTCCCATTCATTCCAGCCCTGATAGAGAAAAGAATGTTTCCCAGAGCTCAGACTAACTCCCTAAGACTTTGTAATGCGTTTGCAAATCAAAACTGCCAGATAGCAGGGCTGATTCATTTTTCTTTGTTCTCTGTGGGTGGCTAAATGTTTATAAAGTACAGGGAGCAGGAGACAAAACTATATTCTCATTTCTCTCTGAGATTCAATGTGCCAACACTCAACCTCTCTCAGCCTCACCTGAAATCTGGGTACCAGCTTATGTGTGCCGTCCTAGTGGGGCTCGAAGGAACAGAACGTGTTGGACAAGGGCAGAGGGCAAAGTGGAAAGAGAGTGTGCATTTCACCTGCAGCTAATGCGTGGGTGGTAAGGCAGTGGACAGCAGTGTTGGGAGCTCTCTTCCAGAGCAGGCCTGCAGTTGGCTGCTCTGAGATTTGTCCCAAATGGTCCTGTGTCAGAAGGTGTCGTTCAAGGGGCATGACTTCTATTCCTTGACCCACACTAGATCCAGTGGTTCTGAGAGGCTGGCTGCTGGACATTGATTATTTCTGCTACAGAAGGACCAGGCTTGATTTGGTAAAGCAGACAACAGATGAGCCTTTTGCAAAACTCTTGAAAGACCTCATTGGGAAGATGCCATGGAACATAACCAGTAACAATGCTCTAAAGTTTTTTCTTTACCGTCCAGTGTTCCTCATGTTCAAAATAGTCATTGAAATGTGTGTTGTGTATTACACTTGCATGTGTTTGTAATAAAGGTATAACTAGTGTATGAGAAGCAAAAAGCTATCATTTGCTGCTTAGCATCATAGCTGTCATACATTCATTGAAATGGCTTTATTTATCTTCTTCTCCATAAAGAACCTACCATATTGCAAATTTATTGTATGGTTAATGGTCTAAAAGTATGGGGTTCATTATAGAGCGATGTATTTATTGCAGTGTTAATTAAATAAAAGCATTGTAATCTTTCCAAATTGAACAATTATGTTCATTTAAACATTTTGAGCAGAAAAAAACTATCTTCTTTACACTAATTGAGTTCCATAATGAAAAGCATGTGTAATAGAAATTTAAATCAAAACAAATACTGAAATAATTTGAACAAATTTTTTAACAATGTAAAATGTCTACCTTTTCCATCTTTGTTGGAGATACTCTAAGGGCCAGTTTGCTTTCAGAACCTCTGACCTTTGAGCTGAGTATATGGTTTTGGAGCCCAGGGGCCACCCTCACATACCAGCTGGCCAACCCGTAGACATCAAAGTCTTTGTTGGCTACCAGCCGCAGCCCCTGACACTCTGGCTGCTTGCCTGGACCCTGACAGGCTGGCTGGAGGCCTGTAGGCCGGGCCGACAGCCTTCGCTGCAGTCTGATGAATGGTTTCTGGCAACGGTTGACTACCTTCTGACTGGCTGCAAGAGCATTGCTCCGTGAAAACAATGAGAAAGTGCACACTGTCTCTCCCAGCCTGCCCCAGTGTCCGGGGCCAGGGACTTTTTACACCCCAAAGGGGTCTTTATTTGTTTTTGGAATTTTCCATTCCACCCCCTATCTTTGTCAGGCCGTGAGGGGTTGGTGACACAAAGGGTGCTAACCTCAGCATTAAAGGGAATCGGCTTCATGGTGCCCTCTGGTAAAGATTCTTCGCTGCTTCCAGTTTGTGGCTGTATCCCGTGCTTCACTTCCGTAGAGCTAGTTCTTAACGTGACAATGACATGACAGGAATGGGCATGGAGGTAGGAAAACAGGCGCGTTCTTCAACTAGATGCTCGTTTCCTGCTTCCGCAGAGGCTGTGTGGGGTCCTTGGTTTACCCACATCTTGTTCTCTTGTTTTGAAATGGCGTTCGGTGCAGCAAGACTCTGTCAGTCTTGGGTCTTACGCGACAATGCGGGACGGCTGCCTTCCATTTTCTCACTCGTGGATGTTGCTGGGATTATCAAGAAGCTTAAGGAGAAATTACTGTACTAAAACCTTCAATTATTAAAAAGGAGCAACAGTAAATTGCTTTGGAAGCAAATTCCTGCTTGCCTTAGCCTTAGGATGAAGTTTTAGAAACAAGAATATCTAATAATAATCCTCATGCTGACTAAATATATTAATAAGAAGGGCTTATGGCAGCATAAATGAAAAATATGTGTATATACTCTGATTAGGTACATGATTCAGGCACGTTTTTCCTCTGTGCCATTCATGAAAAGTTGCCAGGAGTATCACTGAAGCCAAAGGGATATTAGTGGATCCCAGAAGAATAGAGAAAAATCCGTAAGGTTAAGCCACTCTGCCCAGAGTTTTAGTGGTGTGGTTGATCAAAGACAGTAGTTATACATCCTTGTCTTAGTAGACAGTTAGGCAAGAGAGTCTCAGCGGTGGATTCCATACCTTAAGACAGTCTAGTCCCTGTCTTTGGCTTGTCTATAGATGGAAGGAAAGAAAGAGGTTCTTCAAACGGCCATGTTAAGATGTCCCTTCCTACTCAAGCAAGGCTCAGTCCAGTTTTAACTTCCAGTGTGATTTTGAGAGGATGAGGTGGGATCTTGGCCACTGATTGGTAGAAACTGACATTTTAATAAAAGATTCCACTCCTTGAGCACCTTCTCTGTGCACCTTACAGGGTAACCACTGTTTCCAGCTCGTTTTGCACTTGAGTTCTTTTCTTACCTCTTGGTCATAATCCTAACAATTACTGAAAGGCACTGCTGTGCAGAATGTGATGTAGAGAACATGCTCCAACTTGAGGGTGGTTTAGAAAGTCCTGAAATATTTACTATGAGTCTTTTCCATCTTTCATTCCCAGTAGCTTCCCAACTTCAGCTATGAAATTATGCCTAGAATTTAAAAAGAAAACTCTCAGGGCCTTCAGGGAATTTTGAGAAGTAAAATCACACCCCCATATAACACCAGCAACAGTTGACCTAAGATCAGATAGTTAGTTAATGATAGAGCTGACTGTGCACTTAGGTAGTATAACGCCAGTGTTCACCACACCCTTAACTACTATTCTGTATTATCTGTATTATCTGTACTACTATTCAAATAACTAGTATTATATCATACCAGTTATTTGAACATTAACTCTGTTCAACATTTATTACTGATGATGCTGAAAATGATAAGAATAGCAGCTCCTCTAGGACCTGAAATACATCATACTGTATTTGTGACACACCATTGTTTCATGTTGGTCTCAAAACCACTCAGGAAGTTTTTGATCTTTATGTTCCCATTTAATTGATGGGCATTGTGAGTCTTGGGGAGTAACTGAATTTATTCTCAAGTCATAAAATGCATATGTGGCAGAGTCAAACCTGGGTCTGAGGTTCACACCACTTAGTAATTTTTTTCCTGTACTATTGGGGAGAAGTGAGTAATTAGTTAAAATGAAACTCCTACAAGAAAGTTCATTGATCACAGCTATGGAAGAGGAAGCTGCTTTTTTAATCCAAGGAGAATGGGTGCTTTGATCGCTTGCATTCAGGATTTTGAGAGCCAGAGCATTCTGCTATTAACATGAATAATTGGAATATGACCATATAGTCGTAAGAAGCAATACATACACTGGTTTCTTGTGATCGTAGTTGTCCAGTGTGTACTCCAGGGCAGCATCAGAAGCTACCTCTGGAGGCCGTGCATATCCATTCACCTATTTGCTCAACACACTTATTGAGGCCTTACAAAGAGCCAGCTACTCTCCAAGGAGCTTCTAACAGCATGGTGAACAAGACAGGGAAAAAATGGTGGCTGGCCTCTTGGAGTTTCCATCCTAGTAGAGAGATAGAGTCAACGAACCAATGTGGATAAAGACCTTTAAAACACTGAAACCAAAGCTCACTGACAATGAGGCCTCTGCAGCACAGATACATTTCCTTTCCTTCACCCTCAGGGTTCATCTACATAGTGGGACTAGCAATCCCTGCTTAGCTCAGATGGTGGGGATAAAACCTTGAATAAGACAACGATATCCCTGCATACCTGGACTTATAGGTTTGAGTAGAAGTAAAACAAGTGAGCAAAGAAATATAAGAATGGCATGTGTTAAATCTGGGGCATAAGGGTCAGCAGACTTTTTAAGTTCAGGGTCAAAGATTAAATATTTTTGGCCTCACAGATCAAACATAGTCTCTGTCAAAACTACTCAACTCTGCCATTAGAAGGTGAAAGCAACCACAGACGATGTGTGAATGAAGGGACATGGCTGTGTTCTAATAAAACTTTATTTATAAAAGCAGGAGGCCCACAAGATTTGACCCTTGGGCCATCCAGTCCCTTTTCTGGAAGACAACAAGGTGGGACGTGCACAAGTGTCTCTAGGGACGTGTTCTCTGTGAAGGAGACATTTAAGTGGAGAGCTCACAGAAAAGAAGTTGGCCATGGGAGTGAACAGTTCAGAGAGAGGAACATCAGGCACCAAGAGCCTGAGGTGGGACAGAGAATGAGGTCTCGGAGGTAGGGGAAGACTGACTGACAGTTATAGAGGTGTTAGAGGAAGAGAGGTAGAAAACGGGCTGAAAGGGTAGACAAGAGCCCCGGAAGTTTCATAGGCCCTACATCAAAGAAAGAGGCCTCTCATCTGTCCACTTAGGCTGCCATGGATTCCTAGAGCATGGGTTCCCCCAAGAAGGCAGTCTGTCCACCTGTGTTTCCAAGTGGAATTTCCCCCGAAGGGTGACGATAAGGGAGAATACATCCTAGGGTGAATCAAGCTGACGTTGCCCACAAATCCTTGCCAAATCCCAGTTTGTGTTTTGACCAAGGCTCCTTCAATGACAGCTTGTTATGTAGAGCTGATAATTGTGTACAGATATCATTACTTGGAATGGGGAAAGCTCAGCAGTTCACAAGTGCAGCTCAGATAAGCAATTTAATGTTTGGTTTCCTCATGAACCAGCATGGTACTCTTGCCCTCCTGCTTTCCCTAGTGGTCAAGTCTTGGACTGCAAAGCCCTTGGCCTTAGGAAATTTATGTGGCAATTCCAGCTCTACCAAGTTCCTGCCCCGTGCTTTCCACTGCACTGCTTACCTTGAGTATTTCTCTAAGATCTCACATGGCTTGGTCCCCACCCAGTTTGCTCTGCATCAGAGCTTCATAATATAGGGGGATATTTCTAATCACTGGGTCCCTGGGATAGCAATAGACAAGCTTTCAGATCTCCCGAGAACCTTATTTCCTTCCTGGACATCACTGGGATCCTGCTTGCTTTCCTGCCCTTTACGGGATTTCAGGGTATGGAGGAGATGGACTTACTTAGCACACATTTTCCAACCTCACATGTCCCATGTTCGTGACATCTGTCTCCTGTTGCCTGGTTATATTTTTTCTGGATTGGATAAAATTTTGAATAAAGATTCCTGTTTTTATTTCCGGAAATTTCGTGCGTCACTGTAAATCATATGTAATTATGTGTATAAGAAACTAAAAAAAGAAATATTTGGGTTGGAACTCTGAAGCTTTGATTTGGCTACTTTAACCAGTTCAAGCCAATTGAATGGAGTCGTTTTCAATATCCACCAAAAAGTAGTTAAGTCATAGTAATGGAGCTTTACCAAGGGGATTGAGTGAAAGAGAAAGGCTCATTAAGGAAATAAACTAGTTATCTTTAATGAATGGTTTGGTTCGTGACAGCATGATGTGAAAACCTTTTGCCTTTGATAGAACAGCAGAAGTAGCTCTCAAATGTATGCATAGAAATACTTTCATGGGAATCAGCTTTTGAACTGCTCGTAAGGAAACGTCCAAAAAGCTAGGTAGGTGACATTAAGGGACACCTAGATTCAGGCTGGCAGGAGGCTGTGTTTCCTCAGAAGGCACCGCTGTGCACCCATAGGAGTTGGGTTTTACTGCTGACTGGGTTAGAACCCAGCTCCATGATCTCGCGTGCACTGGCTGCAGCCACGACTGTGAGAGTGGAAGGCAGCCTGCAGAGACCATTTCTTCCTGGAGCACCTCTTGGTTGAAATATTGGCTCCTAGCAACAGAAACTGATTTCGGCTAATTGAAGTGTTGGGAAGTTCATTAGAAGGCTAGAGGAGGGAAGGGAGACTAGAGAAGAGGCCAGTTCGAGAGTCAAGAAGACAGAAGCAAAGCCAATAGCCTTGGCCAGCCTCATTTAACAGTGTTGTTGCTGCTTGGAACCTGATATCTTGCCCTTGAGCACAGAGACCCAGGTTCAGGTCCCAGGACAGAGCCCTGCCCTGTTGGTGCTGCATCTGTGAAAGATGGGTCAAGCTCTGACCCTTTGACTTCCACAGAGAAACAGTGCAGGAGTTGCCCTCCATCCAAGGCTATCCACGGTGGTGTCTGGGAAGAGGTCACTTCCTGGTGTGAGAGCAGGGTAATTAGGAAATTTAAAAATTAGGAGGAAAATGGAAGATCCATAAGCAGGCAGGAGGGAAGGGGTAAGAATGAGTCAGTTTTGCGTTACTACAATGAAGTACCTGAGACAGCTAACTTATAAAGAGAGAGGTCTATTTAGCTCAGTTGTGGAGGATCTAAGACCAAGATTGGACAGCCCCATTGGTTTGGCCGCTAGTGTGGGCAGTAGATGGTGGCACATCCCAACAAAAACATGAGAGATTAAGCAGTCCCACAGTCACCTTTTGAGGCCACCTCCTCAAGAAGGAGGACTGAGTAGGGGGCATGCTGATTCCTACTATACCATTCCTCTGCAGATAACTCAAGGGGTCATATGAGAAGACCAAGCTGTCAATCAAAATGAAGCCCTGGGGTATGTAGTAGCCATATTCAAACCATAGCAGAGAGAGCCAGAGTAAGAGCAAGGTGGAAGGGGATACTTTGTACAAAATCTTTTCTGGAAAGTCAAAAGCTCATAGGTAGAGGCTTTCTTGACTCAACACCTTGCATCTGTACCAGATTAGATTCCAAGTTCTAAGTTTCACCATTTCTTTGTCATTCAGTGATTTTTCTATTCTGCCTTTCCAGTGATGGAGGTTGGGATTAGGGAATTGGAAGGAAAGATTAGGGGACACAGAAAGAATGATTTGGTCATATTAATTTCTCAGGAGATAATTCATTTTACGCTAACAGAGATAGTGTTTTCACACTTAATTCACCTATTTTTTCCATGACTCTGATGCACATGAATGAATGAATCTTCATGTTCTCATTTATCATTCTCTAGTTATTATATTTCTGTGAAACACTGATTGACTATTGATTATGTAAAAGGCAACCTTCTACTATTCTTGAAAAAAGAGCCACTAATGATCGTGAGTGCCCCTCATTGAGGGGACATCAAGTCTCCAGTCACCTATAATGAAAGGAGAGTGTAAGAAAAGGAAGGACGGAAGTAGGAGAGAGCGTGTCCTTTTGGAGAAAAGCATGGAGGCTTCCCAGAGAACATAGGATTAGAAACAGGCTTTGGAGAATAAATAAATTCACCATCAATATAGAGAGTCCAGCCATGATGCATGTGCTGCCACGATAGAGATGGTGATGTGTGTGTGACTCCGCATATGCAGGGCTGTGTGTGCTGTTAGTGAGGGTGATGTTCAAAACTTTAACAATAGGACAGCAGAGAACCTTGGGCACTGACCATTTAGAACCTTCACTGGCCAGTTCAGCACAGATGTGTAACGACTGAACACCAGCCCTACCTATGGAGCTAAGAGCACAATCTCTTATACATGTGTATCTTGGGTGGATAGAGCCACACCCACCTGGTTCAATTTCAGGAATCATTTCCTTCAATTGTCTTATGTCTTGGTATGAGATGAGAAATGGGAGTCTGATGGTTCCCTTTTCTGCCCAGGTTGCCCAGTACATCTTGTAGTGTAAGCATCTAAGTCAAGGACAATTCTATGAAAAGTATATAGTGTTTAGGGCTGAGGATGTGACTCAGTGGTAAAGTGCTTTCCTAGCATGTATGAGGCCCTGGGTTTGATTCCCAGCATGACAAAAAATTTTAAAAAAATATCTGTAGTGTTTGGAAATCATGGCTATTACATTCAAGCCAGGAACTTCCTTAGGTGCTTCACTGAAGGAATGGGAATCTGTTTCCTTACTGGTGGAACATTTGCTGTGTGGCACCTTGCTGATGAAGGTGTGTCTCTGTAGTCGACTTTAGAGGCAAACTCCCCCAGTGTGAGCTTTACTGTACAGACTGATACAGACCTGCGGGTAGAATGGCAATGGCTCATGAATATATATTAAGAGCAGCCTGTGATTTATCTACCCCCAGTGGACTCATAAATGATTGTGAACTATTTTGGACTTTTCAGCTATCCCTGGGTGGAATCACATGGCATCTCCCATTCGCCTCCTCACTCCTTGCTGTCTGAAACCATCCCTTTACTTCTACCCAGATCCTCTTCCTTATGTGACCTTATGTGACCTAATACTGTTGTAGACAAAGAAAAGTTGGCCTTTCATGGCCTTTTCACACCAGGTCCACAGTGGCCTTTGGCTCTCTTAACCTCTGCATCTTATAGTTTTCTCACAAACTCTGTGCCCCATCAACTGGGTGGGGTATTTCCAGTTTTTCCAATCACATGTTCACATTAGTAAAAGAAACTCAAGTGTTGGTTAGGATCTCTTATATAGTGCGCATGTTTGATTATTCACAAATGTGTTCGTTTTTCTTTCCTCATTGCTAAGTGAAGTCAAGTGGTCAGCATTTAGACTCAGAAGTGAGATGTGAGTCCTGGTTCCCAACTTTACTGGCTATATGATCATAAGCAAACCAAAAGAATAAAAAAAATTGTGTGTCCCAGTTTCCTCATTAGTGAAAAGATTGGAATAATAGCACTTACCTAATAGGATTGATGTAAGGATTAAATATCAGTATGTGTGAAGTGCTTGAAGCGGTGTTGGTACAGAGCCAGTGCTAACTGTTAGTTCTTGGTTTTATTACTTTTAGAAGTTAGGGTAGCAATCTTTGCCAATAATAGGGAAATGTTGAAGCTATTTGCCCCAGAGGTTTGGGGCACAGAGTTTCTGGCACCTCCAGGGCAAGGGGAGATTCACCCTAGAAGTGGTGAATTTTCTCACGAAGATGTTGTGAGGCATGGTGGCAAAGGCCAGCTCTCTACACCCATCAGGCTTTATTGAGATAAAATCAAGGCCTAGACAACCCTGGCCATTTCCTCCTGGAAAAAAAAATATATTTATCACACAGCTGATTCAACCTACCAAGCAAGGCATAGTCTAACCTATGGATGCTATCTGAAAACATGATACCAAGGATCCAGAGCCAGAGTAGGAGAATTGTAGAAAGCAAGCCCTCCCCCACTAGCCAGCAGTGGTCGGATCTGATTGTCATACCCAACCAGAGTCTTCTGACTTGAGGGAACAGGACCTGAGTCTGAGGGCTCATGTGGATTCTGAGGTCTGTCATGTGTGTCCAGGGAGATATAGACTGCAGGTGAGAGTGTAAAGAACACAGCTAGATGTGATAACCTAACCCTGTAACCCTGTAGAATGCCTAGGAATTGGCATTAGATGGTCCAAGGAGCCACCAAAATTTACAATAAATTATTTGTATATTTGGGTCGAGTATCTCAAAAACGATTAAGAACTGTTGTTATAAGGAAATAGGTAAATTTAAGGCAGGGCTCTCTTTGAAGGCTTGCTTTTTAAACCATAGTAAATAGAATTCTTTTTTGCTTGTTTTCAATGATAAAATAACCTCAAAGTATTCTCACCAAGCTGTGGAATTTCAATACAAATTTTAGCTAAAACATAATAGAAGAAAACTGTCTAGCTGGGCTTAGTGGCACATGCCTGTGATCCAAGCACCTAGGGAGGCTGAGGCAGGAGGATTAGAAATTCAAAGCCCTAAGCAACTTAGTGAAGCCTTGTCTCAAAATAAAAAAATAAAATAGGGGGCTGTTGATGTTGCTCAGTGTTTAAGTACCCCTAGGTTCAATTCTGGATACCAAAAAAAATGGTCTATAGTCTAGAAATTAAACGAGTACCATTCCAATGTTGACCAGGCTATAACATGCTGCTCTCCAATCTAGGTATAAGATAGCATGTTTTTCTGGCATAGGAAAAATTTTATTGTCAGTTCCTCTGTTGCTAGTTCTTCTGGAATTTGTCTTTAAAAAGTGTACTTTTATCTTATTGAACTATTAGCACTATTTATCTCTAATCCATAAAAAGTCTCCGTTTATCTACCTCCCTTCAACAGTCCTAGTTATCACCTCCACAAACACATACATATCTAAAGCTGAACTGCTGAATAAACTTGTACAAAAATGTCTGGGAATTACAGGGTATTTTATCTGAAAGCTTTCCCCATTGCTGTTTGAGCATTCCTTACTCTCTGATTATTACATTTAGTGGTTGCTTTAAATGACAAACAGATCGCTAGGATTGGAGTAATTGCCTATATAAGAAAAGATCAGAAATCATTAGGAGGTTTCAAATTTTATTTGTATGTGTGTAATTGAATGAAGTCATACTAAAACAGGGGCTAATTGTATGTCCTCTGTCCCTCAGTGTGAACATAGCTCTGGATTCCAAATAGAAAACTCTCGCTTCAGAAATCATTCAATGGGTTGATAAATATTTGATTCAGAATCTCCGCTTGAACCTCAAAAGAATCAAGTGTACAGAATAAGTTTGATCTGTCCAATAGGTGTCTAGGTCATCGGAGGGACAAACAGGAGGCAGACCACTAGGTTTTCCAAATACAACTCTCCTTTCTCTTTATGAAAAACCTGGCATGACAGTGTTCTCCAAATAGTATTCCCTTTCTGAGATGCAAATTCACACTCTTGTTTCAAATCCAGGTAAAGACTCAGCACTTCAAATGGCTTGTTTCGAGGCCAGGCATTGAGTAGCGACCTATCAAGTGATGACAATTTGTAGATGTATTGGGTCCTGAAAAGGTGTTTGAAACAAGAATCAAATTAAAAAATGAGTGGTTACACATGTGTAACTGACTCTGTTGCAAGCCATTACGGTGGAATGTGTTGAGGCCGCCTTGTGCCTCCGTTCCAGGGACCCTTTCCCTGA
>PVKS010038706.1:0-17744 GCA_004027875.1 Aplodontia rufa
TAAACCCAGATAAGATGTAATGCTTTATAATCTAATATCTTTTTTTAGAGTTATAAAGGGAAAGGGAAGGGAGGGATAAGGGAGGGTAATTGGGGGGGGCACTTCTGGAGATAATTGCAATATCCAAAATATTTACACATTTTATACACATTTTATATTATTTTGTTAAAATCATGTAAGGTTGTTCAAAAAATAAAAATAAAATAAAATAAAATAAAATATCTGTAGATATGCAAAGGACAGAGTACAGCCAAAGCAAATTTGAGTAAGAAAAAAATAAGAATGTATTCTACCCAAAGTAAATTATTATTCAAATATGAGAATGATTTCCTTATTATGTTTCAGTAAATAATCAAAAGAGCAAAACCTTTCACTCAGTTTTTATAGAGAAAAATGAGAAAAAATAATTTATCCTTTGTTCTTACTGTAATTTTTCAAAGTATTTTAAATTAGGGATCTGAGAGTCTTTATTTTTAGCAGTATTAATCATAGCAAAACCAGGTTACAATAAATATGAACATAGTATTTTTGCACTTAGCAATTACCTGGAGTAAATAAGAAAGAAATTGGCACAAAGTTTTTAATGGTGGCAGAAGGGTAAAGAGGAGGCTACATTTTGGATAACATTAAGAGGAAGCCACAGCTTGAGTTAATCACAGCCCATACATAGCTAATAATAAAAAGAAGCTCAGGAGACACATAGATTAGCAGAGGAAGTTGTGGTTTCGTAATTCTAATGTGTCATTGGAAAGTACACTAACTGAGTAAAGATAATAGAGATACCTGAAAAAAGGGTTTGCTCTGCAGTATAAAGGAAAACTCAAGTCTACATTTATTCAACATATATACTCAGGAGCCACTTTTTACCAGTCACCATTCTAAAAGTTTAACATAATGAAGTTAATATGGGAAAATTATTTTTCTTCCTAAAGCTCACATGCTAAAGAGAAATGTGGGGAGTACAAGGCTACAGGCATTGCTGTGTTTTTTTTTTCTTTTTGTCACATTAAATTATATTCCATTATTATGGTGAAGTATTTTTTTAAATTTTTGTATGATAATTAGAGTTTAATAATTTTGCAATTATATTTCTTTAGCTCAAAGACCATTTTTGTGTGATGAATGATAATGTTACATTTTGGTTTATTTTCTATTGTTATCTTAATATACAAGTCTTTTATCAGTACATTTAATTTGAAAATGTAAGAAGGGAAGACAGGCCTCTCTCAGAGTACATTCTCTCTTTCTAAAAGGGATTAACTACTCTCAATAATAGAGGTCGGAATTTAAGATAATCATAAGTGCCTTTTGAAATCCTTAGGAAGGACATGAAATGAAAAATGGCATGAGACTGTGGCCACGAAATAAATTTGCTTATCAAAACAAGAATATCCTAATAAATATTTCAGTTAAGTCACATTATTTTTAGCAAAGGTGGAAATATTTAGAAACCAAAGGTCAAGCTTTTATCTTCTCTTTTTTAAATGAAGTATATAGTCCACATACTGAATTGCCCATGGTTGCAAAAGTACTATGATGAGTGTACTATATGTATATTGATTCCCATCTCAAGAACTGAGATAGAAAAGGCCAACCATTTTTAACACATGCTTTTGGTTTTTTTTTTTTTAAAGAGAGAGAGACAGTGAGAAAGAGGGAGACAGAGGGAGAATCAATTTTATTTAGTTTTTCATGTTGCTTTCAATGCTCTGACACTTCGTTGTTTAGGTGGTGGCTGGGGTTCAAATTCACATACACATGCCAGGCAAGTGCCACAGTCACTAAGCCACTGTTCCAGCCCCTCCACACATGATTTTTAATAAGAAATTTCTCACATTTTTTTCTTGGATTTACAAATATATCACCATATGATCCAGCTGCCACTTTATTCCCGTTTTAAAGTATTAAACTTCTTTTTTTTCTTTTCCTACACAGTGTTCTGCTTTTAGAACTCTGGCCTTATAATGACCTTCAGTTTCCACCTTTGTTACCTAAAGTGCTGCGTTCTTGTTACTTTTAGGGTACATGAAATTCATATAAGGATATGTAAGTAGAAGAACGTAAGATGACTATTTCTGGCTATATTGTTTCATATAGAATTGTATGAGTATAGGTTTGTTTGCTAAAAGCATTTTCAAACTTAATTAGCTGGAAAAATAGGGAAACTTTCCAATTCTTTATCACTGCCTTAAGGTAAGTAAATGTGGAAGAGCATATAGTAAATTTCCTGTCGGGGTTTATGGCTAATTATTTTTTAAACATTAGTAATCTATTGTCCTCTTAAAAATTCATTCACAGTTAAAGAGCATATTGAAGACTGAGAAAATCTGCACTAAAGTTGCTTGTTCAACTCAAAATTAGATTTTTTCAAAGCACATTTGGTCACACTTCCTAGTAACTTATATTACCATTCCTCAAAATGAATGTTCTTTAAAATAAGTTATGAAATCTACCACAACACTCTCCTTCCCTTATTCCTGCATCATTTTGAGCTTTGTGTAAAATCTAAAAGCTTTTAATAATATTACAAAGGTAAGAGACAAGTACCTGTTCTAGAATAGTCTTCTTTAAGTACTAGAGTCAATGCCAATCCCACAGTCAGTATGTGTGAGGGAATTCATGAATGAACAAGACAGATATGTGAATGATAATCTCCAACTAAAATTGTCCCATATGATTATATGTTCCTTTTTTAAGAGGGAGAGAGAGATAGAGTTATTTTATTTATTTTTATATAGTTTTTGTTTTTCTGACACTTAGTTATGTGCTGGGGTTTGAACCTAGGTCCTTGCTCATGCCAGGCAAGTACTCTATCACTGAGGCACTGCTCCAGCCCCCTAATTTTATGTTCTTGATATTAAACATTACAAATACCAAAGTTATTCAAAACACCAATGTTTTTATAAGTGTATATATTGAGTATGTTAATATTTTTCAGGCACTAATACTCTGATAATGAAAAAAGTAATATGAATTATTAAAGAATTAGAAATACATTCAGGAATAGGAGTGATTTTTAAAATATTTCTACCTAAAACATGCTACGTACTAAAATGAATCCCTCATAAAATTCGTATTTTAAAGCCCTAACTTCTAATTTGACAGGATTTGGAGATGGGGACTTTTTAAGATATCAGGGTGGGATCCTCATGATGATATCAGTATCCTTGTACCCTTGTACAGTGACCAGAAAGGTAACCTTCTTTCTTCTCTACCCTGCCTACCAGCAAGAAGAGGGCTGTGTGCAAGCCAGGCAGCGGAAGAGAGCTCTCACTGAGAAATTTATCTTCTGACATCTTGATTTGGAATTCCTGGCCTCTAAAATTAGGAAAATAAAGTTCTGTTGTCAAGTCACCCAAGCTATTTTGTTATATCAGTCCTGGTAAACAATATAACACACCCTGATTTTAGCAAAAGCCTTCTTTACTAAAGTATCTACCTTCCTATTATATTAAGGTGCTCCAGGTATTACCAGATTATATTGCCCTTCCTTGGCTATTATTTTACCACATAGACTAGATCACTCACCACTCACACTAACTTCTTGATTTCTCTAGAAATTACTAATTTTTCAGGTACTTTCATTGTATCACCTATAATGAAACTAATCTATAATTTCAGATAATTTTATGCATTTACCACTTTATTTAGGACTAAATCTTGTAAGGTATTTCAGCTATTAGAAAAAAGGGTAGTTTGTTTTCCAAGCACTCAATACTAGGAATTCTTGTTATTGAATTTAGTAGCTGCATTAAATGAAAAAAAAAGTCTGCATTAATAAAAAAGGGTAACACCACAATACTATCTTTGCCAAATCATCTATTTAATCACAATTTTACGGAGTTTCTACTCCACTAGTTCTAAAGATGCATTGAAGGCAATCTAGATACTTATTCAGTCTTCATTGAGTGTTTTTCTGTAATGGACTTAAGTGTGTCTACTGCATATTCATATATTGAAGCTATAACCCACAGGCCCTCAGAATGTGACTGCTTTTGGAGAAAGGATCTTTAAAGAGGTAATGAAGTAAAAAAAAAATTGCTCCTTTGGAGGATACTTTAATAAAATATGATTGGTGTGCTTATAAAATAAGGAAATTTGAATACACATTCAGCAGGAAAATAATAACACAAAAATGGACCATGTGAGAAGTAGTTACTGGCACCCTAAAGAAGAGACAGGAGGAAGTTTTACTTGCATTCACAGTACAGTAGACTTAGTCATATTAACAATTTAGACCTTGGTTTCACCACCAATATTGAAACATTAATTTTGCAAAGTTGTGGCATTTGAGGCAACTCATCCACAAGGAATAGTTTAAATCTAGGTTTTGGACCACATGTCCCTTCTGAAATTAATTCTTGGTATTTGTAAGCCACATACCAATCTCCTTAGCTAAATTAATGAGTGACCAGAGAGTTTTTAAATAACATCTATGTCAAAATTTCTAAGGCACTGATATATGCTTCAATTGAATATAATAATGCATGTATCAATAATTTTTTCATCACTTGTATGTGCCAAATTTGTGATATCAATATAGAGAATACTCATGTAGAATCCAGAAAAATAATAGCTAATTACCTGAAGATAAGCAAAGAAGAATATATTCATTTTATATTTTAAAATTTTATATCTTTAGAATGTGTCAACTTATAAAGTAAAATATACTGATTATATAAGCATTAATTTAAGAAACAATATGTTGAAGATATGTGTATGGCTAAAGTCACAGACCCAGTCCAGACTCATTTTGTCCTTTATGATGCTACTGTGGGGACTCTTGAAGGCTTTAGTGAAAAGAATTACACTATCAAATTTGTATTTGAACAGATACGTTGGTAGAAAAGTGGGGGAGAGTTCAGAGCAAGATTTCACCAGATGTCTTTCCATGTAACAATTGCTTAGAGGTATAACATATCTTGTTGGAAAAGAAAATATTTTCATTATCAAGTAAATGTTTTGGAAATGATATTCACTAATGCTTAAAATTACAACTAAATCTGGAAGAATACTAATTATGTCCTATACACTTGAGTCATCCTACTTATTTCACTGATTGTCATGGTTATCTTGAGGCAGACAGTGTGACACTGCACTAGATTGATTACAGTAATGGTTAAATTTTATTTATTTTTGCCTCCTTGTAACTGTGTTGTTTGGTAGCATTTTTCAGCTTTGACCTTGGACATGAATATAGGACTTGATTTTCTTAAAGTTTCAATGAGAACGTTACAGAAGCCAAGATGTGAAAATAACTTGCACATTGGACCTTAAGCTCCTGCTGGTCTTAAAATCATGCTCTCTATTTCCCCTAAACAAGCCCATCTCAGCCTGCTGACAGGCAAGGTATATGGAAAATCACTCTCCTCATACCTTGCCACCAGAACTGACACTAAGCCAACTGTGAAACCATCCAGTACCCAGAAGATATGAGCCACTGTTAGTTCAGCAGAGCATGGTCCATGACAAATGAATTGCTCAGGTGACTTACAGGTGTGGGAGCAACAAATAAATGATTAACTGCTCTTGCTTGGGGTAATTAACTAATGAAATCTGATATACCCACTAGTATTTATACTCTTATTCTACATTAGTGATAAAACCATTATTTTGCTGAAAGATATCCATATGTGAAGTTCCAAAATGCTATTCATTCCTTTCATTCCTTACAGTTGGGCATAGTTGTGTTTCCCACAGTAAGAAGTAGATAGACAGAATTCAATCAGGGAGGCATCCAGGAAGATTATTATTTTGTCTTTTTATTTTCCCTAACTCTCTCTGACTTTTTTCTGCTTGAAACATAGAGGATATAGGACAGGATATGTCAACATCTTATAAAAGAAGAGATGTCATATGGTTTTGGATAGAGGAGCTCATGTTTATCATGAACCAACGATATCTAACCTCACAGTGTCTTCTTCTTCTTTTTTTTTAAGAGAGAAAGAAAGAGAGAGAGAGAGAAAGACAGAATCAATCTTTTAATCTTTATCTAGTTCCTCACATGGCTCTCATTGCTCTGACACTCAGCTGTGCACGTGGATGCTGGGGTTTGAACCCGTGCACTTACGCACATTAGGCAAGTGCCATAACCGCCAAGCCACAGCTCCAGCCCACAGTGTCTACTTCTAATTTGATCTTTCCTTAGGTTCATTTTTGGTTAGCTGCTGCAAATATAGCTCGAAGCATTGCTGGCTAATATGTAAGTACTATTATAAACCATTTAAGATTAGAAAATGAGCTTTAAGAAGGTTAACTAATATTCCTTGATATTTACCTACTAGGAGTTCTATTTAAAATTCTACAAATATATATTAAACACATTATTATATAACGATATTGTTTCAGGCCACTGAGAATCATACTAGCAAAGGTAGTCTTATTGGAGAATGCATGTTCTGTAATGGGATTCTCTATAGCTTCCTTGTAGTTCCTCTCAAAGTCTCTAATACACTGATTGGTATTATAACCTCCCAAAACACAGTCTTTTAAAGGTATTTGCCAGGAACATAGCTCTGAAAAATTCAATTGGGAAATGCTTGTTTAGAAGTCTATATGACAGTGAACATGGAAACTAGTCAGAACATTATTGCCTTGTTCCAGCTAATAGGGAATCAATGCCCACACTAAAGAAGAAACAGTGGGAGGGCAGAATGATACCAAGAGAAGTGTTTTAGGAGAATAGAATTTAGAGAACCGCTTATGTATGAAATACTTGGAGAGTGGGTGCCTGTGGTGCGAGTAGTTTGAGAATGTAAGTCAAAGATCATTATTTGGAAAATTGTGATGTGTTTGGTGGGAATAGGTTAACTTTGATTTGCCTATGCAAATGCCCATTTGATGATTGTGTAATAAAAGAGTGAGATTTGCAAAGAAGGAATGTAAAAATTATTTAACAACTTTTAAACTTCTGGCACTGATCAATTAGAATGGCTGCTTATTAGGACGCTCTGCAGGTAAGAGCTCTTCATATAAGTACAACATACCCAGGAGACATGCCACAAAGGAAAGAAAAAAAGGATAACGAAACAGGAATGAACAGATGGATGAGTGAAATAAAGAATAAGAGAAGGTGGGAGAGAAGAAGAGAAAGAAGTATGAATCAAGAAAGGGGTAACAAGAGAAAACAAGAAAAATGTAGAATAGAGAATATTTCTTCCAATATGCAGTCAAATTCAAAGAATATCTGCCATAAACACAGAAGAATGATCTTCATTCAGCAAATACTATTTGGCCCTTTTTAAGTCAGGCACTTTTCTAGGGTACTGACTAAAAGGATGAGCACTATAAATCAAGTCCCTGATTAACAAGAATTTATTCTGAACACACGAACAAATCCAAATCCCACATACATTTCAGACACTCATATTTGTTCCTGAAAGGGAGGGGGGCATTAGAGCTGGCATTTTGAAATTAAATGGAAAATTGTGTGGTGCTTGGGATAAATTATGCAACTGAAATGAAATCCTTCCTGTGGATTCCCAGTCTCTGGAAAACAGCAACAGCATTTGGAGGCTGGTGGCAAGGAGAATGTAAATGTAGAATCACTTTTCATGGGCTGGTCCCTCCCCACCAATTTTCTCGAAAGTTGTAATGTAATTTCAAACTCAAATAAATACAATTTCTGATTTTGAAGCTGACACTTAAAAAAAGATTAAATAGTATATGCCTCTTTCACCAGAATAGTCCAACTGAGGCAGAATTGATAGCATGGAGGAAAATGCCTGAAGCTTTGTCTATCCAGAAAGCATAGGAGTGATGGAACCATGCTCTAGTTTGGATTCTTCTTAACTTGGCACCTGGGTCTAATGGGTTGAGGTGAAGATACACTGGCCCTGCAGCCCACAGAAACTGCTGAGTCTTCCCTGGGGTTGGGCTACACTAACAGCAAATTTATTTTTAACTTAATTACTAAATAGGACAAAATAAAACATACATATACCTTTTACAATACCCAGACCTATGGAGTATGCCCCATGTAATAATTCAGGTTCAAAGCTGTAGAAAATTCTACTTCAATGTGGTGATAATCTCTTGAAATTCCATGTCTCTAGGAACTGTCAGCATGACTTCATCTATTCAACAGAGTGATGGAATGTCATGATGGAACTATTGCTGTCAGTTAAATAACTGAGCTAATCTTTCAGAAATGAGATATGATTTTGATTAAATATTTTTAAACAGGAGGACATCAATAACTACCATTTGATTCCTCCTATAAGTCTCATTCTCAGAATAGAAGTCATGTGAAACTTCTTGTGAATTGAGGTTATGTCAGTTTTAAGTCTGAATTTAAGATCTGGAAATTGACCACCAAAAATATTTGAATTCACTTGTACCTATCACATTGCATTCATGTAAACTGTATTTCTTAACACACAGAAGCACCATGCACACTTGTGGACTTCAGGGTCCTTTGGGTCTCCAATTATAAGAATAAGATTATATGCAGCATCTAATAATTCTCAAAAATTCTGTATTTTCCCTTTCCCCAAAGCTTAATTATGCAGATAAGTAAATGCAAGATCAATATTCCTTTGGGGTAAACTGTAAGAAAGTATTACACCATGAACATAAGGTTTTACAGGAAAGTTAGCTTCCTTCATTTCAGAACTTGGATATAAGCCCTGACTCAGATACATGAACTGAGGAAGTATTATAACTTTGAAATGCATCAAGTCAAACTCTTGTTAAATCTATTTCATTATAAAATATCACCATAGTAATAAAAACAGTCACAAAAGTTATCTAGTTACTTATTTGATATTTAAAGTAAATAATTATTTAGAGGTTGCCTAATAATTTTTTTTCTTATAGACATGATTAATTGGGTTTTCTCAGATATACCTATGGTCAAGTCATTCTTGGATATTAGGTAACTGTGCCTGTCCTTATACTCATCATGTTAATCATGTCAACTTGATTTTTTTTAAAATTTTCACTATGTTTGTTATGTCTGGGCTTTGATATTTAGAATCCAGGCACTCACAATAAAACCACAGAGTCCATTTCAATTGGAACTTCTTACCACATAATACATTTCTACATTTCTGATCATATGTTTTCTTTTAACATATCCCCTCCTTAAACTCTCAGTAAGGAAGTACATTCTAGTACATTTTATGGAATGCAAGACAGTGTTTTTCAGTCCACTTATTAAAGTCTATTCAGAATTTCTGGATATTTCTGAATCTAGAATTCAACATATTTGAATTTCAATATTTTCAAAAAAGTGTAATTTCCATCTGTTTAATGTATTTTGGGGACCAAATTTGCATACAAAATTACATTGGGAAATTTGAGTCAGCTCAGGAACCACAGAATTTCTGGTTAGAGAGATAAGTTCAATCTAATATTCTTTGATTCCTTTATTCAATGGTCTAAACATTCATTACCAAAAGAAGTCCTCAATATTACTATATAATAATGTTTGTACTCTATTTTTATAAGTGGAAACTCTTTCTTCTCTATTATAAATCCATATTTTACTTTAGTTTACACTTTTGTCTAAAGAAAGTCAAATAAAGAATGACCAAGGTATCTTCTCAAGGAATCAGCATCTTCCTTTTGTCTTAAGAACTTCCTATGTATCAATATATTGTTATTATTATTTTGATTATCATCATCATTTTGCATTTGAAAACCTTTAAGTCACATAAACAGGAGAGATTATATTGAGAAAAATCAAGATAGATTTTGGGTAATGGAAGAATTTTTTTAAAATTTGATATAGTAAAGTTACATGAGTTCCCATGAGTTGAAAATAATCTGTGAAATAATCAGCCTTACATTGCTTTTCAAGTTCTCAAAAGGAATTCCAGCAAGACAGGGAATATACTGCAGCTGGAGTTTATAAAGAGGTTAGATCTTACATGGGAATGTTATAGAGGGTGAAGCTGCAGGTTGTCTGACTCCCTCACATAAGGTATTGCAGGAATAAGGAATCCTTGATGAACCCCTCAAAACCAGCAACAATTTTCTTTAGTATTGTCAGCATTTGAATGTGAGTAGCCCAAGTCACATATACAGGCTAACAGTTAGATGAAACCTCTGCAAAAGATAGGAAGCATATACCCCTAGTCACATTTTTCATCTCTCTATAAACTACAACTGCAGCAGAATCTACAGGATAAGAAACAGACAATCTCCCAAAGAAATCAAAGGGTGGAATGAAATCAATCTCATCTGTCTTTTGCTAATGGTTCACTGAATTTAGTTATGAAAGCAAAAGAAGGACTTCTTGGCACAGGTGGTGAAGTAGTATGGAATGGCAACTTTACATTTCTCTCAGATGCATTCTTATAACAACAGTCCAAGGAATTTTGCAGAAGGTGCTGAAAAAAGCAAAGTTGAATTGGAATTATTTGTAAAGGAACTCATGGCTGAACTTAATATCTCAAATATCATTTTCCAAGTATTATTTTTTAGTCAGCATTTAAGCCCTTCACTCTAATTATTTAGATATTCTTAAATTCACATATGAAATCTAGGAAGGATTTGAATTTAATTGATGTTCTATTCATCAAACCAAAAATCTAGCACTGACTATTCCACAATATTCTTTTTTTGTGTGTGGCTAAAGAAAATGTGATATCATTTTAGCTCAGTAATTCTAACATTACATGACTGGTGATGAGAATTTAAGAATATGAACATTCTCTACTCTTTCTGTGTACAAGCCGGGTTGTAGATTTTTTTTTTTTCCTGATTACACATTTACTCATCCTCTTAAGATTATTCTGTTTGGGTATTGAATTATCAAGAAATTTCCCCTAAAATGATCACAGAGTTTTCCTTCACCATAGTTGGTAAAAAGTTAATTACCATGATGTCAAATTTAAATAAAAGAAAAGATTAGTAAAATTGCTGCTGAATTTTGCCCCTT
The DNA here is from genome assembly GCA_004027875.1 of Aplodontia rufa. Lineage (NCBI taxonomy): Eukaryota > Metazoa > Chordata > Mammalia > Rodentia > Aplodontiidae > Aplodontia > Aplodontia rufa. The sequence continues at coordinate 10,886 of PVKS010038706.1, forward strand.
TCAATTTCAGTAACAAAAATAAAAATTGTAGGCTTTAACTCTTAGGTGTAGCCTACTGATGTATCATTGCTACAGACAACATCAACTGAACTTCGCTAACTTATGCAAACTAAAAATATTCAATAAATATACAGTATAGCTCACAACATAAATGAAAAAAATCCAAGAAATCTGTATCAAAAAGAGCAAGAATTGGTGCAACTCCCAGTAATTAATGGAATATCTTTGTCTTCTTTCATTTAAATTCTTACAAGGGATTGCCACAAACTGAAGAAGAAAGGGAACATTAATTTACTCTCAAATTAAAACTGTAAACAAAGGAATAAGGGTAGTTACAAAGAGAAAACCAGGTGTTACTATAATAAGAGAGATAAATGGATTCTGTGCAAGCAAAAATAATTAATGTCACTATTTTGAAAAAGTTTAAAAATTTTAAGGATAATTAAATGGATTACTGAAAATTGAAATAATGTTACATATAATCAAATAAGCAATAAAAATAAAATCTAGAAGTGTCATTGAAGAAAAATAATTCACTAAAAGGCTTTGAAAAACATCCAGACTTCAGAGGAAAGGGGGAAATTAAGCTCTCCAGTATTTAAATACACAATGACAAAAGATAGTACTAGATCCATTGGTAATTATAATCTTTGGCACCCAATCAACAAATTATAGACTTATTGTTTTTTCCCACCTTTATTTTCCACTGATTAATGGAAAAGACAATCTATACCATAACCGTGACCCACACTTGTGTTGCAGATCTAAACCTTCTTGATTTTTCAAGGTTCACATTACTTTTATGATAATTTCTCTTTGAATTGTGATATATGCAAATAATGTTCATATAGCATCAATTTTATCAACATTATCATAAAAGCAATTCAAAACCTACTACTAAATGCTAAAGTCCATAAAAGTTGGTCATTAAAATATTCAAATGGAGTAATGGAGCAGAAATACATATTTTACAATCAGCTGAAAGTAAGTATATAAACTTGTCTTCTTTGGATATACAGCTATTTAAAGAAATTTGTAAAACTACAAGTTAGTGAGAAAATGATCAAATATTATAAAAGAGAAAACGACATAACCAACCAGTGTTGTGGTATACCAACTTAAGAATATTTTAATTTCAGGTATGACAATTATTATATATTATAATATATAAATGGATAAATAATTAAATACATACATGAAATCATACCATAAATGAAAAATGGGAAAGCTTTACTACTTAATTGTGGATAAAACTATTATAAGAATATTATAAAAGAAACTCTTAAGAAATATTTTAATTAAAATAACAGTAAATTTTAAATCATTTGTATAGGAAAGCACCGTGAAGAAAAACAGCAACACAAAAATTTCTGTGACATACAACCTAAGGTATTCATAGAGATGTATTAGGAAGGAAGCAGGGGGTTTAAGGGTGGGTAATTGGAGGGGACTCTTGGGGGTAAATCTAATTTTCAGAATTTATATATATATATATATATATATTATATTATTTTGTTAGAAGCATGTTTGGTTGTTCAACAAATAAATTTCTTAAAATATAACAAAAGAAAAAGAAGAAAATCTGAAAAAAATTTCTGTTCAAATATAGTGAAGTATGATTATTTGGAGAGATGATTTTACTTAACTCATAAACTGAATAGTTCAGATCCTCTGAAAAAGAGATTACAATTAGGAATAATTGCATAGGGAAACACCACAGGGTGGTAAAGTTTAAGATGTATCTCCAGAGCTGGAATATAACTCAGTGGTAGATTACTTGCCTAGCATGCAGGAAGCCCTGGTTTCCATTCCCAGAAACACAAAAAACAAACCAACAAACAAAAACACATTTATCAATCCCTTGTTCAGCCTCAATTTTCTCAAATTTTTTGCAAGGAAATTTGTTTATTAAAAAATAATAATAATCAGACTCACCAAGGGTTGCCGGAGAGAAGGGTGACAATGTTCAATAGGTGCTGGATGCAGGACCTTTATATGTCCTGAACATATAAAGGCACTTTTTCCAAAACTAATTCTACAGACTGCACATTTATAATGGTTATGATTATTGGGGATATGCAATTTTACTTAGAGCTTCACATAAGTTAGTGTACAGCAATGAAAACAAATACACAAATGTTCAAGTTCATTCAAAATCAAGAATAATTACATATATGTATCAGAAGGAAAAAGTAGTCATTGATTTTAAAAGCAATGATCAGGTAGAGATGTAAACAGTTTTCTGGTTGAACGGGAAATAATGGGAAATAAAGGGGACCAGAGAACATACTGGGGCTCCTGGGTGACAGTAATTATGGGTTCAAAAAAGAGACAGAACAGGATAACATGACTTTCAAATACAATTTTGAATAACAATGCAAGAGTGGTTATTTGAAAGACTAAGCAGATGAGCAAACAAGCTTTATCCAGACACTTGGCTTACTGTATTTAACGAATTAGCAGTATTTAGTTGAATATTTCACAAGAGAGAAGCTGCTCATAAAAGATCAAAGCATAACATGAGAAACATCAGGACAAGGTGACACAAAAAAGGAATTTTATATAGAAAAGTTTACAATGGAGAAGAATTTCAGAGGGTGCTGGAGTGCTTAGGAGAGCAGTTTGAAAAGAAACCAGAGACAATTAAGAAATAAGAGTAAACAAAAGTATTGAAGTTAGAGTGAATTTCTATGTAGTAAAGAGGAAGATGGCAGAGAAATGTACATGTGAATAGACTCCCAGGAGGAACCCAGACTCCTGGAGTCATGAAGTCAGTGTGCTGAGTAATCCCATTTCTATTTTAGCAGGAATGGTTAACCGGGTTGCTGAATACTCAAAAATAGAGGACAATAAAGAGGTCTGAGTATATTTAAAATATGAAAAGTAAACAAAAATATAATAAACAGGGACTGTATTATAGAATTCTTCAGAAAACAATTTGCTACTCTCTATGAATGCATAACATAGACACATCCTGTGACCTTTCAATTCCACTCTAAATATTTACCAAAAATAGTTAGAATTGCAAATATGTAACAAAAAAAAAAACTGCATATAAAAACTGTAGCACTGAGAGAATTTAACTTCTCAGTATTTCTGGTATTTAATCCAATATTAGTGAGATAAAAAGATTGCATGATGTAAATCATTAAATGCAAAACCTCATAAAATAGATATAAATACATATATAAAGTTTGTAGACAAGTTATTTATAATAAATTCCCAGCTTATAAAAATATGAATATATTGTATTATGAATTTTCTCTATTTTGAAACATCAAATATAAACAAAAAAGCAAATTATAAATATTAAATTTAGGTATATATATGTGTGTGTGTGTATATATATATGTATCTATATATGGTTGGTAAAAGATTGATTTTACATATATATATAATACATATATATAATTACTTGTAAAAGCTTTTTTTAAAAGGTAGAAAAATAAGGAGAAAAAATGTATACAACCACTTCCCACAGGACAGATAACAGAAGAGAAAGAGGTCTCCAAATTAAATTATTCATACATTCTGGAAGTTTAATCTAAACAGTCACATTTTGTCCTTGCTTGAGAAGTTTAAATAACATTATAGCAAACTCTGTTGGATGGTAGAGGCATTTTCATGCATTGCTAATAATAATAAAAAGATATGGAATTTCTGGACACAAACATGAAAAATACATAAAAATTTTAAAAATCTTCTTAACTTATTACTGACCAAATGCATTTCACTCTAATTTATCCAACATTATACTTCTCCAAAATTTAGAGGGTCATTATTAACAATAGTGTAAAATGAGAAGATATTGCAGTAGGCCTCTGTGTAGGGATGGGTGGTTAAATAAAGTATATAATAACTGTTTAATTGGTGAGTGATTTTGTCCCCCCCAAAAAAGGTTTTATGATAAGAAAAATGATGAATCTAAAGTCCTGAAGATATTAAAATCTCATATTAGAAAATATAAAGTACTTTGTAACCTCTAGCCAAATAGTCTTTCTAAATTGATCTCCAGCAATTGTTCAATACAATTTGCCCCAATTACTTGGGACTACCAAAATTCATGTACCAATTCACTCAATGAGGGCACTGATACAGTAGCATGACACTTCCAGTCTCCTTTGCTGTGCCTGTTGTGTGACCACCTCCTCCATCAGTCCCCAGCCTGAGGCCTCTCCCATTGAAAAGCCAATCTAGCACTTTTGGGAAAACACCTAGTCGTGGGTCATAAGGTGCTTCAAGCCCTAGTTTTTTGAGGAGTCTCTACAATGCTTTCCAGAGTGGCTGTACCAATTACAGTCCAACCCACAATAAGACAGCGTTACTGTTTCCACAGCCCTTCCAGCATCTGTCATTATTCGTATTCTTAATTTTTGCCACTCTGACAGGAGTGAGGTGGAATCTTAGTGCAGTTTTGATTTGCATTTCTCTGACTGCTAGTAATGTAGAGCATTTTCTCATGTTTATAAACTTTTTGGACTTCCTCCAAAATCCCAGTTACTCACAAGTTATTTCTTCTCATCTCATCAAATATTGCTTGCAAGTTCTAATCATGTACAATAAGTTTGTTTTCTTGTCTGTCCTCCTTGAACTCAATGTTGCTCAGCCTGTCTTCATTATCTGATATTTGTTCTTCGAGAGCGGAGGTTCTATTTTCTATTGAGGTTACCCTGGTATTATCTTCCAATGAGCTTTTGATTTGACTGACAATGTTTTTCAATTCTAAGAGCTCTGCTACATCTCTTTTCAGAATATCTCTCATCATCTAGACTTGCTATATTATATCTTTCCTTAAATCTTCTTCCAATAATTTGATTGAATTACTAATCATATTTTTGATAAAGTTTTTAAAGTTTCCATCTAGGATCCCAAATATGGAATCCTTGAATTGGGAGCTCTGGGTTTGAGATGGAAGATTCTTTCGCTTTTTACTCATTTTTAGTTACAGGGAGTCTGACTTGAGGATCAACAGTGAATAATTGTATTGAGGGCTTTGCTGATGGTATTGGAGATTCTTATCCCTTTGCTTAGTTGGGCTGGAGTACAATTTGTGTTGCACAATTCAATAGCTGGTACCCCAATTAGTGAAGTATTGTGGACCTTTAGGTTTTCCAATACCTCAGGGGATAGGGGTAGAAGTCAATTGGTGCAGTCAATGCACACAACAGAAAAAGTCAACTGTGGCTATTTAGTGTTGATTAGCATCTATAGGAGCAATTGGATTAGCATTTTTCTTCCATGAGAGCACTCACACCATACTTAGCATGCAAACATGTGTTTTCAAGTAAGGTGTTCTCTTCAGTTTGGCAGGACCTCTGAAGGTGATGGGGAAAAAAAGCCTAGAGAGCAAAGGGAATGAGGTAGGAAGGTTGTGGTATTGTGGAACTTGTGAATTAGGATATAGAGCTACGAGGTAATAGAGATGATGTAGGCTATTCTGCTAAGAATAAGGAAAAGAAGGGCTGGAGTGGTGGCTCAGCGGTTTCGGCGCTTATCTGGCAAGCACGAGGACCCGGGTTCAAGCCCCAGCACCACGTACACAACTAAGTGTTGGAGCAACTAAGGCCATGTGAAAAACTCAATAAAGTTGTTTCTCTCTTTCTCTGTCTCTCTCACTGTCCCTCTCTCTTTAAAAAAAAAAAAAAAAAAGAATAAGGAAAAGAAACAAATGGGATGAGAATGGGGTAAAGACTTTGAGGGAGGATGAGACAGAGGACAATACAGTTTAGGAATTGACAGAGTAATGGGAAGAAGAGAGTAGCACAAAGTGGGGTTCTCTTCAGCCCAAGGCGACTGAGGACTAGCTTGTAGGCTTCCCCAGGTCAGACCCCAGAGAACACAAGAAGTCACAGTGACAGTACAAGCCAAACATAGAGACACAAACAAACAAAAAATTCATACAACCAGGAATACAAATTAAAATAATAAGAGCAAAAAAGAAAAAAAGAAAAAAGAAAAGAAAAAGTTGGGAAAGTTATGCGTTTTTACTGCCAATGTCAATATGTACTGTGGGGGAATGTGTTCATAGCTGACTTCTATTTGTAATAATCACTTCCCAGTTGAGTTTGTTGGAGGGAATGAGTTTTGGTGATCTCAGCGGACAGTGAGATTATAGGAGACCTCCCAGTATTTTTCTCCTGTAGATGGGTTGCAAACAATCACCTTCCCTGCTTCCTGTGAGAATAGACTTCAGAGCTACCCAAGGTGTACTTTTTGGCAGGTTAGTGCCTGCCTGCCCAAGCTCTTGTCCCTCTTCAGCCAGGGACCCAGGAGCTGCTGGGAGTCTTGTGGATCCTGGTGCAGCTATAAGGGATTTACTGTTCCAAAGAGAGTGGCCGTCCTGAAATGAGCTCCCAACAGATCATTATTGCCCCACTCGGGTGTCTTGAGTTTCTCAGTGGTCCCAAGAGATGATGTGCGGGGCAGTCACAATCCCAACAAGGGGAGGCAGGCATGAAGGAGACACCAGTCCAGTCAGACCAGTGTTTGTGGAGGTCTCACATGCAGCCACTAGAAGGCGCGGAAGCCCAGTCCCACTTGGAGAGCTTAGGTCCTATGGGATGGTGTCTGTACACAGAAACTACAAAAACACCAACAGCCCAATTGATAAATGGGCCAAAGAGCTAAATGGAGACTTCTCACCAGAGGACATTGATCAAACCAATGAATACATGAGAAAGTGCTCTAAATCACTAGTAATCAGAGAAATGCAAATGAAAACCACATTAAGATATCACCTTACACCAGTCAGAATGGCAAAGATGAAGAAAATAAACAATAATAGATGCTGGAGGGGCTGTGGAGAGATAGGCACACTAACACACTGTTGGTGGAGCTGCAGACTGGTACAGCCCCTCTG
>PVKS010038707.1:0-17617 GCA_004027875.1 Aplodontia rufa
TTAGCTTTCCTATACTCCAGCAACAAGTCCACTGAAGAAGAAATCAGGAAATCTGTCCCATTCATCATCTCCTCCAAAAAAATAAAATACTTGGGCATAAATCTTACACAGGATGTTAAAGACTTATACAATGAAAACTATTGAACTTTAAAAAAAGAAATTGCAGAAGATCAGAGTAGATGGAAAAACATTCCACGTTCATGGTTAGGTAGAGTCAATATCATCAAAATGGCCATTCTGCCCTAGGCCCTATACAGATTTAATGCTATCCCCATCAAGATACCAATGTCATTCTTCACGGATATAGGAAAAGCAATACTCAAATTCATATGGAATAATAGAAGACCCAGAACAGATGAAACATTACTCAGCAATAAGAAGGAAGCAGGAGCATCTCAATTCCTGACCTAAAATTATACTGTAGGGCTATAGTAACAACACCAGCATGGTATTGGTATCAAAACAGAATGGAAGACCAATGGAATAGAATAGAGGATTCTCAGATGAACCCTCATACCTTTAATTATCTGATATTTGATAAAGGGGGCAAAAGCATAGTATGGAAGAATGATAGCCTATTCAACAAATGGTGTTGGATAAATTGGACAGCCATATGTAGACAATTGAAATTGGATCCTTACCTTTCACCCTGCACACAAATTAAATCAAAATGGTTCAACGATATGGATATTAAACCAGCAACTTTACAATTGCTTGAAAAAGAAGTAGGATTAACATTACATGACATAGAGGTTGGCACTGCCTTCCTTAACAGGACTCCCATGGCACAAGCACTAAAATCAAGAATAAATGCATGGGATGCAATTAAACTAAAAAGCTTTTGCACAGCTAAAGATTTAGTCAAAGCCTTAAGAGAGAACCTACAGAATGGGAGAAAAATTTTGCCTGCTACACCTCAGACAGAGGGCTAATATCCAGAATATACAAAGAACTCAAAAAACTAAACACCAAAATCACTAGTAATCCAATTAATAAATGGGCTATGGAACTAAAAAGAAACTTCTCAACAGAGGAAGTCCAAAAAGCCCATAAACATATGAAGAAATGCTCTACATCCCTAGCAATAGGAGAAATGCAAATCGAAACTTCACTGAGATTCCACCTCACTCAGTTCAGAGTGGCAAAAATGAAGAGCTAAATTTTAAAGCCAGGAAATTTGGCTTTACACTCTCACTCAACCCTCATACAGTGTTGTACACCATTCTTTTATTTTTGTATTTATACTTTTTGATATAACAGCACTAATTATTTGTTGAATAAGTAGTAAGGGGTTTTTCTTTTAATTATGTTTCTGATTGCTTAAGAAACAGCGCATGTATTCTTCATGATGAGTGTGGTGTTGTGTGATAGTTCCAACTTCATGATGAGTGTGGTGTTGTGTGATAGTTCCAACTTTTCAGGAGGACCATGTGAGCCTGGGAATTCAATATCAGCCTGTGCAACACAAGATTCCACCTCAAAACACACACACACACACACAACACACACACAATTTATTTCTTCTTTAGCCCTATTTATCTATGCATCTATTTATCAATCATCTATCCATTTTGGTTTCCTGCTTAGAAAGATTCTCCCTTCCAGATCATATTCCTATGTACCATTATTAATTTTTATTTAATTTTTTCCTTGATTATTCAGTTTGAGTTCTCAGTTTAGGCTGAGCATACATATTTTTTCCACTCTTCTCAAAATCCATTTGTAGCAGAATTAGCAGGTGATAGATTTCAACAAACTTTTAATAAACAGAGTAGATGGTAATGGTGGCAATGAGGATGACTTAGCCTAGACCTGGATTTTATGCTTCATAATGGTACGCTTACAGACATCATCAAAACCAATAAATTAAGAAATAGTGCATAAGTAAACTGAAATTATGGAGTTAACTAGCAGGAAAATAATAAAGAATTATTGAAAAAAGAGTCCCTCTGAGGAGTGGGGAGGAATATTGCTATAAACCATTGCTTTTCATTATAAAGCAGAACCCTTGATTTTCATCACATTCATGTACCACTTAATAGAACTTTTAAAATTAAAAATTAATCCACTAAAATTTTCTTCTGATATAAAGATATACAAATTACTATTTTATGAATGGATAGACATTTTAAAAGATGTGCTCTTGCTACATAAGACTGAAATGCCACCTTTATTTTTCTTCTATTTTTGGAAATATTTAGGTCTTTTCCTGGAATTTCTAACTTTTGATTATTTGTAGCAGATAATTTTACCTATTAGTATTATTGCATAATGCTATTTGAAACCATATGATAATTCAGTCTAGTTAAACAACTTTATTAGCTATTTCATCTGCTTTTTCTCCCTATAATCCAAATAACAACAACAACAAAAAAAAAACAAGGGATATGGACGATAGCAAAGGAGAACTGCAGCTCATATCAGCTTAGGGAAAAACACACTTGCATAACCTACATCAACAGAATTGCTTATATTAATCAATGGCTATCTAGTATTAAAAAATAGTCTATCCCTCCTGAAAAAGCTGATCTCCACAGCCAGTCAGAAATCGTCGCTGTTCTCAGCCTTTCTCATTTGTGAGGTTTTTACATATTGTTCAGCAGGGTCTTCCATATATTTCAAATGTTGAATCATGCTATGTAGACAATACTTTTAATCTACAATCTTCAGATTATCAAGATTTCATCTGTGTGCCTTACAGATATGCTACATTTACACATATATGTTCACACATGCTTAGAAGTCTACCTAAAAATATAGCATTATAAATTAATTAAGCTATTACTACCATTTATGTTCTGTTCTTAATTTTCAACTATCAGATGCTCTAAATACTCTTTCAGATATTCCAAACTGGGTGATTTCACAGACATTTCAGTTGAAGTCATGAATTTAATATTAACAGTATAAGTTTTTTTATTTGAGAAAAATGCCAATTTTACTTAGATTTATATTACAATTCTTTTTCCTTTTAGGCTTGTTCTGAATAAGAAAGTAATGAAGCTAGTCCTCTTAGATTGATGTTTTTAAACATGTTAGAATATAGTATCCTCAATTTTGTCCTTTTTTTTTAAAGAAAAAGGGATAGTGAGAGAGGAAAGAGAGAGAGAATCAATTTTATTTAGTTGTTCATGTTGCCTTCGTTGCTCCAAGATGTGTACAGGCAAGCTCTGTAACTGCTGAGCCCTTGTCCTTTTTTTTTTTAAGAGAGAGGGAGAGAGAAAAAGAAAGAAGAAAGAATCAATTTTATTTTATTTTTCCATCTGACACTTAGTTGTGTATGTGATACTAGGATTTAAACCTGGGTCGTCACACTAGCCAGGCAAGTGCTCCAACTGCTGAGCCGCAGCTACAACCTCTGTCCTTATCTTTTATTTTGGCAATTTTTATGGAAACCCATGATTTACTGGATACTGTAATTGACCTGGCCATAAAATATTAAACACTACTATTTCTGTTGATTAAGAGATACAATAGGTAAAGAAACAAAAAAAGAACAAACACAAATAAGCAAGCAGGACATGGTGTTGAATCCACTCTGAATAATACAAATATATTCATGCCTAAATGTAACTGTTTAATAGTTGAGAAGAGCTATGTGCACATTCATTGGCTTCCATATAAATTAAATTTATTTTTCTTTTTAAATTAATATTTGGTTAGTATATTTCTTAATGCTATATTTAAACTTACTTTCTACCATTGCATTTGAGAGGATAAATAAAATAGAATGGAAGTCCCTTACAATGAGTTGTGATATGCTGTATTAGCTACCAACATGAATTAAGAAGTAGAGATTCCCTGGAACGCTAGAAATTATCATCAGAAATATAAAACATCAAAAAATACATCAATTGCAGTTTTGTAGCATCCATTAAAATGTGTGGCTCTCAGTTCCAATCACAGGTAGTAAAACGGAGTTCTATTTCAATGCCCTGCCTCTGTGGACCACAGTGAAGACCAGTCCCACTGAGGCACCTTCACAAGGTTGATCAGTGATGACCATGATAGAGATATACCTTATTATGTTCTGACTGCTGAAATAAAATATGAGAGACCAAGTAGCTTATCAAGAACAGAAATTTATTTCTCACAGTCAGGAGGCGGAGAAGTCTAAGGTCAAGGAGCCTCAGATTCACTGTCTGATGCAGGCCCACTTTCTGATTCAGAGTTGGCACCTACTTACTGTGTCCTTACTTCATGGGACAGAAGTCTGGTCTCTTCAGTCCTTTCTAACGTGTCTTCATGGCCTGATCATTTCTCAGAAAGCTCACTTTGATTTCAAAATTATGTTTTGGAGAGAAACAAACATTCAGTCTGTAGTGAATTACTGGTAAGCAGCCACCTCCCCCACTCTAGTCTTACCCTAACTGTCATAGAGGTACTTTGCACCACCCTGACCACTTTCATCCTCACATGTTGTTTGAAGGTGCTCCCTTTACCTACCTCTCCTTTATCCTTATCAGATGTTATCCCAGTAAATATCGTTCATATCTAATCCTCCTTCACCATTTCCTTCTCAGAGAATGTTAATTTACACAATCTTGAATAAAGAGATAAATCAGAAGAGATGCAGTTCTGTTTACTCCAGTTTTTTCATCTCTATTATTCATACATGTTTACATACTAATTGACTATTCACTCACATAAATTTAAAACTTGGTGCTTTAAACTTTCCCTGTCAAAATAAATGATTAGAAGTTGTGTTTTGTTGGGGAAAGTAATTCATAAGTGCTTTAGCATAAGAGCATCCGTGCTGACAGAGTGGAAGAGCTAAACAGTAACAGTTAAGATAAAAAACATGTAAGCCACTACATTTAGGAGTGGCTATTTTACTAAATTATTATGGTAGCAGTAAGTTTTCACCAATCTCAAAATGTCTTGTCTTTGTTACTATATTTTTAATGGTTTTTCCCCTCCTCCTTTTGGTGGGGTTGCTGACCGTTCTTTAATTATTTCATTTATTCATTAATCAGATGTAACAGATGTGTGTGTTCTTACAGCTTTGAGCTGAGTTTGTCTTTCAAGCATTAGACCATAAATAGAGCTAAACTTTGTCTTGTGTTGAATTTGACATTTGGAACACAAATTTAAGTAAATGCCAGAGTTTTACTCTGAAGATGTAGCAATTTCCTCTGTTGGAAACAGTTTGTCCTTTTCGGTTCTGCACAAAAAAACATTTACAAAAATCTCTGGTGGCTGATTCCCATAACCAAATTGTGTAAATCCAATACAACCACAAGATTTTACAAGAACGGGATATGATTCATACCTTGCTCAATGTCTTGATTTTTATTCTTTTGTCCATTTTTTTCCTTTTACTAGTGTGAAATGCATTAGCTCTAAGAGCAGCAGCAGCAAATATTATATGTATTATGCTGCTCTTCCAGCTGGAGGAATAACAGATAACATGTTTCTTAATATGTCACTGGAATAAAGTACAATATAGTAATGTGGAAATTGAAACTACTTCTGTAAAATCATTTATGTGCAGGTCTTAACAATGGGGCCTTACCCAAAGGGCTGTTCCCACAACCTGACATTGTTTACCTTTTAAGGACTTAATAGAATTCTTAGGTATCCAAGGTTGTGTGTCATCTAGTTTCTCACTAGTGTGCATACTTTTTGCTTTAAAAGAACAAATATTTCTCCTTAACCATTTTCACTGCTAGTAGTTTCATACTTAAGCATGATCCTGTGGGCATTCCTTAAGATGAGATTATAAGTGTATTAAAAGCCTTTGGACTTTTTGTCTTCAGTAATGTCCCAACCATATCTTTTCTTTCTACCTCTGCTCCTACACCTTCTTTTTAAAAGAGTTCTATAGTATTGCTTTCACAATATTCTCTTGGCAAACATTGACACCAGTTTGCTCAAGGTGTAGGTGAATATTTTGGGTAATAATTGATTAGATTTTTCAACAGAAAAACAGAGTCATGTTACTACTCAAGTAAAGAAAGGAATTTAAGAGGTACAGAAAGGAGGAATAGAATCACACCTCTAATAATTTTCCTAAATTAAAACAATCCTACAATGGTTCTCTTACATAATATGAATAATTTTAACATGTGAGTTTTGGGGTGTACGGTAAGTGTGCGAAACATTGAGACCACAGCAGGGATTGAAGGGTCTGGAAGGTCCAGGTTGTAAGCTCTGGGCATATCAACACTTATGGACATCATGCTTGAATCATATATTTGTCCATTATTTTCCAGACAGTCTGTCTCCTTACCTCCTCTCCTGAAGAAAATTAATTTTCTTCCTCTCAATTTCTTATGATCATTCTTTTGAGAGTATTTTGCACTTTTCCTGAAAGACATTCCTTTCCATGGCAGATTTTATGTCAAGATCGTGTTGTTGGTTCTATAAACTTCATGCTTTCCACATTGGCTTCCTCCCATCATGACCATATCTACACACAAAAGGAACATAGTTGGTCAGGTTGCTGGGAAGGAATTCCAAATGGCCTTGTACTGATCCAGTGGATTTCACCTGAGGGAGGTTGTCACCTACAGATGAGCCATTATCTGGGTGTGGTGGGGAATCTTATCATCACTAAAATTCTAGCCTTATTTGAACTTTCTGACTTACTGTTTTCCTGAAAATCTTCAATCAATGGGTAGACTCACTAAGATTGAAATCGAAAGGATGTGTTTAAATGTGCATTCCACTTGAATTCTCTGCAGTGTTGGACTAGGATAACAATTCTTTCATTTAGGTCCCAGCATCCATCACATCTCTCTCTTAAACAGCTCCTATTTCTCCACTACTTCCTTGCAAGTTCCTTCTTTTGCAGAAACATTTCTCTACCTGCCCCCAAACTGCTTTTCTTGTTCTGAGCACTTAATAATCACACTGGTCTTTAACGACCAGTTGAACGTCAACACAACTTAAATCTCCGTTTTCAGTGTGAGACTTTCTTCTGAGATCCATGTGAATCCTACGATCTATTTACAATAGAGCATTTTATTTTGGAGTCAATTATGCTTCCTTTAAATATAAGTAAAATTATTGCTTCAGAAAGATAGTTGATGTATATCCTGTGACTTTACATATTCTCTAACACAAATCTCATTGCCTATAGGAGCACATACCTTTTAAACTAAGCACAGGGTGTCTGGCCACAGTCAAGTTATACATTCTTCAACTATAACTCTGCTTCAGCCTATTGGGATGCTTTTCTCTTCAGCATAGCTATTTTCCATCTCTATTCTTAGCCTGTGCTCTAGTGATTCTTCCCAGATAAGATGCTCATTCACTTTCTGTTTCTGTATTCATATGTCCCCCACTTTAGGAGGTGACCCAGTTTTCAGATACTCAGAGCAACCTTTCTTAATTATTTGAAAACCCATTTATCTCAACAATCTATAAGTCCAATAAAATGCATTCTGCATACAAATTCATTAGGGCATTATGTCAAATGCAATCTTAATCTTACATAATAGCCGTATGCATACATTCTTTGATTTTACAACTTTAATACTGTTAGAATCTGAGTTTTTGTATTAGGAAATGTGTTCTTTGGGAGGTAATTTGGTTATGGGCAGAGCCCTTATGACTGGATTAGTGCCCTGATTAGATTTCTGAAAGAGGTTACTTCTCTTTGCTCTCTGCCATATGACAGTTCAACAAGAGAGTATTTAACAGAATTTGATTATGTTGACACTCTGATCTAGATCTCTAACCTCAGACTGTGAGAAGTAAAGTTCTCTTGTTTATAAACCACCCAATGTATGGCAATTCAGTTTAGCAGTTCACTAAGATAAGTACTTCAGATTTTAGAGTATGAGAATCTTTACTGACTAACTTTTACTGCTTAGAAGAATGTTGCAAGCATAATAATGTTTAACAAGCACTTGACAAATGAATGGTAAAAAGAAAGTCATTGATTAAAGAAGGGAGGAGGAGACGGCATACAAAATCTACCAAATTATACTACAGCCATGTATGAACATATTACAATGAGATATTTATTGTAACCAAAGAGTCCCTGAGCCAGTGTTCTATCTTGTTGGAACAAACTTGACCTGTGTAGTAGGGTTCGAAGAATGTAAAAATGTCCAAATTCATCTCCCTTAAAGCCACTGTTGGTGTTCTTAATATTATCTTATTAATTATTTTTTTGGAGTTAACAAAAACCTAATAAAATACAAATGTTACTTAAGAGAACATTTTGGCTTAAATTTACTTATTAGATTAGTTAGGCTAGTTTGTTTTGTACCTTAATAGTTATTGGTATGGACACAAATAATGAATTGAGTGAAGACAACAGTTCAGAGAATGCAGCTCAAGGGAAGGTGATGTCAGGGAAAATATTGTGGATAGCAAGAATATGTGGTAAATGTTCAGAATATAGAAGTAGAAGCAAAGTGCTAGCTTCCAAAAAATACTGGGTATAGAAAGCAGCTCTTGAATGAGCTGTAACTATGCTGGAGAGATGTGGTTTATATAAGGTAACTTTTGTTAAGTGAATACTGGGTAAGCACTTTTATGCAGCAAACATTTCTTAATTATAGAATAAAATCTCCACCATAAATGAAATATACTATCAATGTTTGTAAGTACCTTTAAACTCACCAAAGCTATCCATCCTTGGGTATTTCAGCTTTTTTATAATTATTCTTTCAAGGGAAAAAAGAAGACAATGTTCAAAAGTTGGTACAAAGAGGGAAAGGAACACTAGTGTGACTGGTGCAGCATTGATTCCTGAAATACTTGTATTACATATTTGCACAATCTTCATATATCCCAAATAATTGACATCAGGACCTTAAAGAAATACCTTCCATCACCTGTTCATTGCAGCATTATCCACGGTAGTCAAAATTCGAAAATAACATAACTATCTACCTGCATAAGAGTGGTTAAGGAAAGTGTAACAAATACATACAATGGAATATAATTCAGCCTTAAAAAGAAAGAAATACTTCCACATGGGATACCAGGAATGAGCGTGGAGCACATTATGCTAAATGGCATAAGCTATTTAGAGAAGGACAAATACTGCATGATAATTACATGTAAACGAAGCATCTAAAATAATTAAACTCTCAGAAAAACAAGAGAGCATAATGATGGTTGCCAGGGCCTAGGGAAGGGGTAGTAGGGAGCTGATGTTGAAAGGTTCCAAGGTTTCATCTATACAAGCTAAGTTGCAGAGATCTGCTGTATAGCATTGTGCTTACAGTTAACAATATGGGATCCTACGCTTAAAATTTAGTAGAGGGTAGAACTATGCTAAATGTTTATATGTATAGTGAAAGGATAGCACTGCCATTATACCTGAAGAACTAAACACAGAGTTAAGTAGTCCAGAGAAATTGCCCGATCTCCTCTGTTGAATCTACTTCTCATGACATAACAGTCACCTTCCATAGAACAGCAGAGTTGCACTTTGTGTTTCGTACGGTCAGTGCTGAGCATATCACATCCACATTAGTGCTCCTGCTCTGGCTGCTGTTGGCATTTAATCTTGTTGTAAATTTCCCCTTGGCTGGAGAGTTTCTTTAGCCCATTGTCTGGAAATGTCTATGTCTAGGTCAATTTCCATGATTTTCAAAACCTATGTAAATTTTTGCTTGAATCTCAGCTGAAAAGTAGTTCACAAACATGAGTTTTTGCAACTTTTACTTCAACAATAAGAAGAGCAGTGTTTTAATCTCAACAAACTCATTAGAAGTACATGGAGTTAAAAGATTGACTGCAAAGAAGAATAATAAATATCCACAATATATATAAAGATATATAATTTAATCCAACATTTAAAACTTTCGTTGGATGAATTTCTAGAAATAAGCTGTATGTTAAAGGTCTCCATCAGAAAGTGTGCTTGGTTTAAGGTTTCACCTTTTATTGAAGTGGTTCATTTTTTCTTTATTCTTGACTTTCACTCCATGTTTGTTGTTCAAATTTTCAATGTCACTGCTATTTTTCTGGGTCAAAATTCTTGATTCTTTTGGATTTTCCTTTCCTTTTTTTCTTTTGATGTGTAAGAAACTTTGCTATAAAAGTATTTCTTCAAATGTATCCCTAGGGCACTCCTAAAAGCTGAGAGCAGCAGGCTCCTCTTCTTTCTATTCATTCCACGAGTCACTCACTCATCTGTGTTACTGAGTCTGCACGTACGAAGACAATTCGTTTTGACAATACTACACCATGACCAAGAACTATTTGAGGCAAAGGAAGAGCTCAAATAAGAATATATGGCCTCAAGGAAGTTTATAATCTCACAGAGTGTGAGAATTGGACACATACATAAACAACTGTGTCACAAAGGCACAAGGAAAAGGATGACTATTGTAGGAATATGAATAGGGGCAAATTTATCTTTAATTATTAGGGCGTTGGTCAGCAGAATGTTAGGGCATATAAAAGCTTCTGCCTGAAGTTTGGAGAGGACGTAGGCAAGTGAAGTTAAGATGTGGCAGGGGTAAAATTCAAAGAAACTGAGTAAAGAAAATAAAGATTTTTTTTTAGACTGATTAAACAACCTAATTTGGTCAGAATGTTTAGTGTGAGTAAAGTAGTAGGAGGGCACCCAGGAAAACAGCCTGTGATTGGTCACTTGTGGAGAGTCCCCTAGGAACTAAAGATGATCCCAAAAGAGAGAATGAGACCCTGCTTAAGCTTTAAACTGTTACACAGATGCTATTTTATTGAAATGAGAAACTGATCTTTCATTATGCTCTGGTTTAATATCTTTCTGAATATCTCACTTCTACCACGACAAGTATAATAAGCCAGGTAGAATTGTTACTGAAGGCACAAACAAATGAAGATTCCAGTGTGTCACTAACCCTCTCTTTTTATTTCTGCCAGAACTCAGTGGTTAAAATGATGCTATTGTACCAGTTTCCAGTAAGCATGACAAACTTTTCTAATTGTGCCATTTAAAACAACAATTTTATTCCAAACATATGTGCAACCAAATGTGTTTTTAAAATTAATTTTCCATTGTTCTTTTGTACAACTTAGAATTTTTGTCTTCATGTGATTTATAAAATGAAACTATTAGAAGCCAACATTTTTGACAAAATAATTTGCTTATTAAAATTTATATCAATAATAGATGTTAAATGGACCTAACTTCCAAAGCAATAAATATCTTGAGTAACTAATAAACATTAAAAATAAAAACAAAATAGTGTAAAAGCAGAAGAATAAGACATCTATTATCCTAATAACACATATGTGCATTTGAAAAAATTAGATTAAATTAGGAATATTTTTCCTTCAAATGGAGTTGAAAAATAATTTTCATTACATTCCGCTCATCACACAATTTAAACCTTCATGTGTGCAAGGTTGTTTTAACTGTTCTGGTAGTGTACAATAATTCCCTGCTTACCATTTATGGTTCTCCATCTGCCGTAAAGATATAAATTGTAAATATTTTTAAGTAATTTATTTAAAATCAAAATAACTACAGTAATTACAAATTTTTCAGTTGTATAAAGAATAAAATTTGAAACATTTTTGAGTTATGTCGTACAATAATTTATAGTAGTGCAAACATAACTGGAGCTATAAATTCATCTGTATCTCACAGTTCATTTTATTTTAAACTTCTCTCCTATCAGTCTATGCCAAGATACCAGCATCTTTCCCTTGAACTACTAGCCTGATGTCTTGGAATATGTTCCTGAAAATCATCATAATCCCATTTCAATCTCTTCCTCACAAAGCAGTCTGAGTAGCATAAACCTGAAAATTACTAATGCGGTCTCAAAAGGCCAGAATAAGGTCTTTCTAAAACTGACTGCCCTGCTGCAGTCTTTTTTTTTCCTTCAGTTTTTCACATTTGACATTCTTCTTTCTGGAATGTTGTACTTGTCTTCCAATTCCTAGTTAGTACTAGAAGTCCTTTAAATCATAAGAAAATACTATAGAACATTTCTGTCTAGTTCTTTTCTCTTGGTTCAGATTACCAAAGAATCATGGTCCTTACCTTTCTAAAGTCTGTTCAGTTAGTGATTAGTGATAATTTGCATGAGGCTATTTGAATAAAATACATCTTCTCAACTAAACTACATGTTCATGACAGGATTATGCATGATTTTGAGCACTTTTACCTTTAGTATCTACTAAAATGTTTGCCATTCATTGCTAGATCATTACCAAAAAAAAAAAAAAAGTAGCAAACTGAATCAAAATATTAAAATAAGCGGCTGGAGCAGAGTTGCTCAGTGGTTATGGTGCTTGCCTGGCATATGCAAGGATGTGGATTCGAACCCCAGCACCAGGTACACAACGAAGTGTCAGAGCAACAAAAGCCACATGAAAAAATTAAATAAAATTGATTCTTTCTCTCTCACTGTCCCTCTTTTTTTTACAAAAAAAGGTACAAAAATGATTCTATACCATGACCAAATGTAAGAATTCAAAGTTCATTTCATATCTAAAAATCAAATAATGTAGTATATTATATTAGTCGCATAAATATACAGGCCATCTTAAATGATTTAGAAAAAGTATTTGACAAAATTCAACAGTCTTTCATAATAAACATACTCAACAAACTAGGACTAGACAGATAGGAGAAAAACCCTACACCCACATAACGGTAAAAGATTGAAGATTTTTGTTGAAAATTAGGAACAAGTCAAGAATCTGCTCTTCATCCTAATATTTGAAATTATACTAGAGATTCTACTCAGGGCAATTAGTTAAGAAATAGGAATAAAAACATACAAATTGCAAAAGAAGAAGTAAAATTCATTATATTAGTAAATGAAAAGTGCTTTTATATAAAATCCTGTGTATCTATTTAAAACTTAGAATAAATGAATTCAGCAAGATTGAAGGATAAAACATCAACATAAAGATAGGAATATTTCTATACACTATCAGTGAATATTCCCAAAATAAAATTAAGGAAATCTTCTATTTATAATGGTATTGAGAAGAACGAATGATTTGTTAAATTTAAGAAAAGAATCACAGCACTTGTATATTAAAAAATACAAAACATAGTTTAAAGAAATATTATTGAGCCAACTGATTACCTATACTCTATAGAATGAAGTTGAAATCCTACTTCATCCCAAACACAAAAAAATTCCAATTAGATCGCAGTCTTAAATATAAGAGTTAGTTAAAATCTCTAAACTTAGCCTTAAATATTAAGATTAAATTTCTCAACCATGGGTTAGGAAATGGTTTCTTAAATAAATACCAACAGTTCAAGCAAAAAAAAAAAAAAAAGAAAGAAAGAAATTGAATGAATTGAATAACATGAAATTTTTAAAAAGTTAAAAGTAACATATTTATTTATTTTGTGCTTTGAAATGCTACTATCAAGAGAATGAAAATATAACCTATAGGAAGGGAAAGAATACTTACAAATCATATATATGATAAAAGACATGTATTTAGAACATATAAAAAATTTGTACAACTTAATAATAAAAACACAAATAACATAATTAAAATTAAAATATGATTAAAGAGATAATTTCTACTGAAAGTAGGCAAATGGTCAATCTGCCTATGAAAAGACACTTAACAGCATTAGTTACTAGGGAAACACAAATCAAACCAAGGGATGATCTCTGAAAGCACTATGTTAAGTGACAGAGGCCAGTAATCAACATATGTACAATGATGACTTTTATATGGAATATCCAGGATAGGCAAATCTGTAGCCAGAAATTAGATTAGAGGTTAGTGGGTGCTAAAGATATTTTAGGGGAGGCAATGAATATGCTGTTCCTTTTAGAGTCATTGGAAAATGTTCTGAATTTATTTTGTGGTGATGATCATGCTACCCTGTGATTATACTAAGAAAATCTGAATTGTATACTGTAAATAGGTATATTGTCTAGTATATGAATTTACATACCAAAGATGTTCAAAATAGATTGAAAGATTGAACAAATTAACATTAAAATAATGAGAAATACTGAAGATGTTTTAAAAGTGGATGGCAGGAAGGAGGCAGAGGGGTGAGGAGTAAGGGGTGGGGGGATATTGACTAAATTATATTGCTGCATTGTATGTGTCTATGAATATGTGACAACAAATCCAATCATTATATACAACTATATGCACTAATAAAAATAAAAAGTATACTTTTAAGTACCCTGAAGTTGTTTTGTATGCTCACTGAATATACAATGTAAACTCAATTTCTACATTAATTAGAATTTTACATCCATTTTTAAATTATGCTTTCTGGAGGCCACTCTCAAACCATTTGACTATATAGCCTACATGCATCATTCCTTAAACAGCCTGTTTTTTCCCAACCTTGCAGCAGCACTACACTTTTCATCATAGCTCACTGAATTTAAATTTATTATCAAATCATTAGTGGATTGTGTAGATTTTCCAAAATAAAGAAAATGATAGGAAAAAGAGAAAAGGAGCCATTGATTGAGGGGTGAGAGAAAAAGGTCTATAACAAATTCCAAAATAAACATCCCATTTGATCTTCCAATAATCCTCTCACTCATATGTTTCCACTTCTATCACAACGTTCCTCCCTCCGGTCAGAGGCTGTGTCTCCCTGCCTCCTTGCTTACTCAGAATTTCTTGGGATTGGACAATTTTATTCATCTGAAGTGCCAGCTGGCCCACAGCCAAGGACATGCAGCTTCCTGGAAAGTTTAATGACTCTACCTTAAGAAAACTATTAGCTACACATGAAAATTTTTTCTCTTCACCTAGATTTAATAAATCTATGAATGAACATATCAAAGTATTTTAAAAAGCACTGAATTAATTAGTTTGATTAATTAACATATACATAGTACATAAATTTCATAATTTTTAAAATTCAGTTAATGCATTATAGTTACACAATAATAGTGTGGTTAACTTTGAAGTCTTCCTAAGTGCGTATAACAGACTTCCTCTTTTCCTCCCCTCTTTCCCATACTTTATTTGGTCTTTCTTCTATTTATTTGATTTCTAATTGATTCATTAGAGTTCTATATAAACTTGGAATGAATTTGTGATAGATTAATATATGCATATAGCATAATTTGGTCAAATTTATTCTCTAGTTCTTGTCCCTTTCTTTATTCCCTTTTCTTTCCTCCTCTTGGTCATTTGCTTCTACTCTACTGATCTTTCTTCTATTGTCAACTATTTATTGATATAATGTGTCAGCTATTATGGTAAATGTTGGGTATATCCAAACAAGGGTCCTCACACATATGAAATTCACAATCCACCTCTTTGACAAACTTGATGTAAACTGACGTTTTTTTTCCAATTCTGTATGGAAACTAAAGCAAAATGAGGAAATGAAGGCTCAAGAAGATCATGATAAGTCATGCAGCTAAGTACCCAGATTTGCACACACAGTTCTTAGTAATGAAAATTTCTTCTTTAACAGTGAGCTACACTGACTGTAAATTATGCATTATTCTATCTAGTTTTCATAGAAGCCCTTTCAGAGATTCCAAAAAAATTTTCTCAGTACATCTCTAATAGGTATCACCAACTCCTACATCTGTCAGTGTTTTTACTTATATAGAACAGAATCTGCTATAACTCACATTCCAGTAAGGAATTTATTGCAAGGCACTCAACATTGTGAGTGGGTTTTGTGGTATGGTTTTGTCACAGTGAGGGAGACCATGCTCATTTTGCTGTGTTGTAAAGTTCCTGGATTCACATATTTTTGGCTTGGGGAAAGAAGAAAAGAATACCATATACTACTTCTTGATTCAGAATAAATACTAATTCCTGAAAGATAGTTCCAAAATTTCTCAAAGCGTATCTCCCAGCAGGTGATGTAAGTGTCTTCAGTATTTCTTTCCACTGGTTTAAAATTCGGGAGTTTCTAAGTGATGACACAGTTGATAAAGCCAGTGAATCCTGCAGACACGAACCCTTACTTGGAAAAGAAGTAAGGCTGAGTTTTTTGATCAGAAGAAAGATAGGATGGCATAGTCTTAAATAAGATATTTCATGAGATAAAAATACAGTTATCGTTGCTCTTTGAAGTGTGCTTGGAAAGAAAATCAAAACTATACACAGACTATGTGTTTGTTTCAGTTGGAACAAATTTCCCTCTATTAGAAAGTGCTACAGCTGCCATGAGGAGATTTGTTACTCAATTATATCACCATACGGAGGGCTTGGGGCAAGATATTGCTGCCAGTAAATCAGGCAAAATATGATGGAGAAAAAGTCAGCTTTGATAAAGGCCAGCTTGTATTTTTGTATCTAAGCATTACCTCCAATCCTTCTACTATGGGCAATTTATTAATGAACTCATTAAGCAAATTGGGTGGTTTAGGGGAAAGTCTGACTGATATCCTTTTACTAGTTTATTTTGACAAGTTAATCACTGAGTCATGCCCTGTATCTGGATGAGCACTCACACAGCACAAAATGACTCCTAGACTCTGAACTCATTCCAAAGGGAAAACTTCCCAAATTTTTCACTAATTCTACATTCTTATAGCTTCCAAGTCCCTGACCATCTTGTCAAACTATTCTTTGGTTTTCTTCTATTTATTTAAGAAGTGAACTTTAGAGTATATTTCTTTCCAAACAGAAATACATTCTTCCCACAAGGAAGTTTTCTCTGTTCTGTTGACTTTCATGGCTAAGTCCACGTGGAATTGTAAGATACCAATTGTCTGCTTGGAATGAGTGCAGCCATTTCCTGTAAAGTCATTTGGAGCCCAAGCTGGTATTACATGATTGTCATCCTTTTCATGCACAGATACTTCAAACCTTCAAGCAACACTCAGTGCACTAAACCAAATGACCAAATGGCAAGACTCTCTGTATCGGAAAATAAAGGCACCTGGCTCTATGCTGAGAAAGGCTGCAACTTAGAAGTTTCACACAAATAGAAACTCAGGTAGCTTATCAGCAAGAGATCTTATTACTGAAAATACGAAGGATACACTTCACAAATAAGATATATTATTCATTAAGGAGAGTCTGAGATACAAGAAGCAAGAATGAAAAAGAAATAAACACTTGGAAAATATGAAGCAATAAAATCATTATCTAATTTGAGAAATTAAAAGTAATGGTGATAACACTGGAAAACATGTAAGCCACAAGAAAAAGAAAAATTAGAGATGAAGTGTTCTATGATCCTAATTTTGTAGAATAGATATTAGCTTTTAAATTTTATGAATAGATGATAAAAATAATTTAAATGCAATAGCAAAAATGTATTCTAAAAATGTACAATAAGGTGAAGCGAAAACATTGCCAAAATAGAAGAGGGCAAAAATATGATAAAAATATATCAATACATACTTATTATTGCAATGTATAAAGGAAATATCAACTATTTTTAAAAACGCAAACCAAGAAAGACGAAGAAGTTTTTGCTGGAAATAATTCAGACATATGCTAAGTATAGAAAATATAATTTAAAATAAGGATACAGAAAAAATGAGAATGAAGAAATAACGATAAACCAAGAAGATACTGACTAAACTAATTTTAAAATAGCCATATTAGGAAAACATGGAAAATAGATATCAGTAATAAAAATATTCATAAGATTAAATTAAAATGATGAAAAGCTTTAGTTTCTTAGCTAGATATACTAATTTTATATTTTATTGGCCTAGTAACTCTCTCCCTCTCTCTGTAGTGCGTGCACATACACACACACACACACACACACACACACACA
>PVKS010038708.1:0-17756 GCA_004027875.1 Aplodontia rufa
TATAAAACAATGCAAAATATATATTAAAATGGTAATATATTAGATATTTTGCACTTCATAGTAGAATATATTTTTAAAATGAACTTCACTTTGATGAAACAATATTAAACCACACCAACACACACACACACACACACACACACACACAGAAACAAATGGATTTGCTGGTGAAATCCTAGATGGTCTGGGGTCTGACTAATTGTACAAAGACAGTGTTAGAGCTCTGGTGCTAACTTTCTACCATACAAGATGAAAACTGGAGATAATTGTGTGATGGTCACAAGGCCCCTATTACGGTCTGGATATGAAGCAACCCAAAAAAAGTTCAGGCCTAAGATAATGCAAGAATTTTCAGAGGTGAAATGATGAGAATAGTAACCTAATCAGTGCTATGGATTAGACAGCTAGGGTGTGGCTGGAGGAGGAAGTCACTGGGGACATAACTATAAAGTACATATTTTGTCCCTGGTGAGTGGAGATCTCTGTGCTTCCTTCTTGCCACATCCTGAGCCGCTTTACTCTACCAAAACTCCATTAAGTTCTGCCTCACCT
Organism: Aplodontia rufa; assembly: GCA_004027875.1. Classification (NCBI taxonomy): domain Eukaryota; kingdom Metazoa; phylum Chordata; class Mammalia; order Rodentia; family Aplodontiidae; genus Aplodontia; species Aplodontia rufa. Next base: position 553 of record PVKS010038708.1, read on the forward strand.
GGGACTCAGAGCTATAGACAGAACAATCTATGGACTAAGACCTCTGAAACCATGGGTCAAAATGAACTTTTCTTCCTCTATGTTGTTATTATCTGGTGTTTTCCTCATAGCACAAAAAGCTGACTAAGACAACACCTGTGTTATTTTTGTAATTAGTGTGGACTTACAATTAGTTCAAAATACAATGTTTAAACATAGTGATTACATTCATCTTTTCCTTTTAAAAATATGACCACTATCGCATTCTAAATTGTACATGTGACATCGTCATACAGCCACTCCAGTATTTCCAGAAGGACAGGCACAAAGATCGATGGAACAGAATGGAAGACCCAGAAATAGACTATCACAAATATTTTCCAGCTATCTTTTGACAAAGGTTAAAAGCCACTCCAGAGATTTCCTGGAAATTCTTGACATGTGAGCTTCTAGTCGAGTCCAAAAGTAAAGGGTGGGGGTCTAGTCCAGTGGTTGATTGCTTCCTGCATGAGGCTCTGGGTTCCGTCCCCAGCACTCCTCCAATAGCAGCCAGCAGCAGTGAACAGGGGTCAACATGGATGTCCCTTCCTGCATTAAGAGGAAGAGTATAATTTCCTTCAGCATGTTGATGCAAAATCCAGGGAGAGAACATTTTACTGAAAACCTCTGAATGGAAGACAGACAGCAGGAAGTATGTAAAAAAAAAAACCACAGAAACAGACAAATACACAAAAAGACTACAGTAAAAAGGGAAGGTCACTGAGGAAACACTGAAGGCTCCTGTCCCAGCTTCCAGCTGAAAACACTGTTATTGTATTTCAAGTTTTTTCTTTTGTGGTACCAGTCACTTAACCTCTGAGCCACATCCCCACATCCAAAATCATTCTGGAGACAGGGTATTACTAAGTGGTCATGCTTTAATTTTAAGCCAGGTACTTTTGCAACCAGAGTCTACTGATGTGAATATATTCAGAGGAGAGAATGATGACTCTGAAGATGGTCAGTATGGAAGGTGACTACATCCTCTTCCAGTCTCATCTCACTGGAAAGAATTGGAAGAGATCCATTCCTAAACAAATCATTTGCTAACAAACATTGCAGATTCATACTTGGAAGCCCTACTGACAAAGATTCAGTTACTGTCAAGACAAGTCACCCTGAGATGTGTCAGTAGAGCATGTTCTAGCCCAGGCTTGAAGCACGTAAAGGGCTGTGGCTGAACTCTGACCATAGAAAACATTCAGTGACCCATGGTGGCCCGGGGTGGAAATAGAGGCAGGGACAACTTGGATAAATTAAATTCTCAGGTCATTGTTATTTAAGAAGAAAGCTGCATTAACTCACAGCAGCCGACCTCAAGCCATTTACAATGCAAACAGTGCTCTCAGAACCCGCTCTCCACCCTCCAGGCCATTGCCTTTCAAAAATACTAAGCTGTGAACATCCACCCAAAATGAAAGACACATCAAATTTTCAGCCCTCCAGAAGGTTTTAGTTATTCTGCAGTTCCCATCAGGAACCATGAACCAAGATGAGCTTCCTGAATGGCACTTTCATTGAGCATCCTGACATCCCCTCCCCATCAAAAACCTAATCTTGAACCTTCTCAATGAAAAGTCTCAACTGTACTAAGAACTCTTTTTCATGTTTTTTAAAAGAAAGGGAGAGTGAGAGATGGAGGGAAAGAGAGATTCTATTTTATTAGATTTTCATTTGGTCTTTGCTTTTCCAAAACATAATTGTGTATGTGTTGCTGGGGTTTGAACCCAGGTCCTTGTGCCTACCAGACAAGTGTCCCATTGCTGACCCACCACTCCAGCCCCCAAACAATGCTTGTTTGAAATGAGCAAAGAATTTGGCAACTGTGAAATTCAGATTGGAAAAGTCTGGCAGTTCCCCTTGGTCTTGCCAGACCAAAACACGATAGCTCACAACTCTCTGACAGCTCTGGTTCCCTGGTATAGGCTAAGGGATTTTGGAGGAGGCAATGTCCACCAAAGTTCTGTCCGACAAAGTCCAGACTTGGGGATGGGCTAGGCAAAGCCAGCCCTGGAGATTGCCAAGACCATCCCTTCTAGAAATTGGCTGTGTTTTAGTAATTAAATGTATTATGAATTTACTTGAATTGGAAACTTTCTGATTATTATAAGAATTGCATTACTCAAACTACTGTTGCGGATTGTTGAGAAGGATACTTGTTATAACACATATAGAAATCGTGGAAAACAAAGCTATACTGACTTTAAAACAAAATTGGATATAAAAAGCAAAATAATTAAAACTAAGAAACAAAATAATAATATACATAAAACATCTACAGAAAGACATGTTTACCTTTCCTGTTACAGAGGATGAGCTTTAGCTCCTCAGCAGTAAATAAGACATGTTTGCCTTTTCTGTCTTAGTGGAAGATGAGCGTTAACTCCTTAGCTACAATTAACATATGTTTACCCTTTCTGTCTCTGTAGAGGTTAGGCTTTTACTTCTTAGCCCATAAATTAGGATGCACAGATAATCTATAGGATTAACATTTGTAGGATTTAAGATAGCTATAGAGCATGTAGTAAGGTTACAATAACAAAATAGTTTTAGGTTAGTAGTTAATAGGATATAAGAGTTATAATAGCCTATATCATAGTCTAGCTAATTAAAAAACTTTTCATTTATGCTCAGATAAGGCTTCTAAACTAATGCAGTGCAGTAACCTTTAAACACCTCTCTTATCTAGTGAGGTAATGGTCTGCAGAAACCTCTGGAGGAATTTAGGGAGACAGAATTTGGGTCAGTGTTTGGATTCTGTCCCTGGTAAAAACAGGTTCAAAAAAATATGGTCAATGTGGCAGAGAGGTCGAGGACAAAAATTGTACTAATTGGTGATGCTTTAAATAACTTTATTTCTGATGCTCTAAATCAGTTAAACCAAATAGTTACATATGGTCTATGTAGTCAGGAGGACAAGGACATAAATTCTACTGATGGTTAATGCTTTAAGATTACTGAGAAACTGAAAAAATGATTGTACAATGAAGCTGATAATGAAAGGCTTGTTTGTACATCTGTATAAAAGTGGTCAACAATAAAGAACAGATGGCATTTTGTTCAAACAGGGAACTGTGTCTGCTTGCAACTTGTCCCGGAGGTTCCAGCCGTTCCTCCGTGTCATCCGACTCCACTCCACCTTCGGGGACCCGAGTTCAGCTGGGGCTGGCCCCCGGCAGGATTTCTACCAACACAAGAGCTGGTAGATCCCAAACCCAACATTTCCCTCCTCAACAGAAGATCCAACCCATGGCAGCACCCAGGCCTGATTCTTCCATATCCTTGACTAAGGCTAGAGATAAGTGACAGCTCACACCTTCACTGGGACAGGAGAGGGCACGTACTGGAACAGTCCAGTGCTGGAGCACACCTATTGCATGTCCATTGTCCACAATCAGAGGCTCCAGTCAGCCCCTGTCCCCCACCTGGCAGTTTGCTTGGGGCCAGTGCCAGAACCCAATGCCCAAGGAGGAGTGCCAGGGATGTGATGGCAGCAGAATGTCCCTGTACCAGAAGCACTGGTTACCTTGAGTCCTGGACCCATGGTATCACCCTGGTCCTCACCCTCCCTGTGCTGGGGGGAGCACCCATGATGATTACTGGCCTGCAACACCCTGACATCATGCTGTCCCCCTCTTCCACTGGACACCAGCCCCTCTTGTAGGCACTGCCCCAGCCTATGTGAAATGGAGGCCACAGGACTGGTTACTGCCTGAACTCAAGCAAAGGCAGCAGGGGCACTATGGAAAATTTTGGATGGAAAAAATGCAAACCCCACACAGTGTTCTTCAACTCACAGAAATCCAATACAATCACAACCAAGACGTGAACGTGGGCACTGAAGGGACCTATTTATCTGTATAGTGTTCTGTATTTTATTGACCTTGGTAAAAATTCATATGCTGTTTCCTGTCCCCACAGCAAAGTCACTCAGAAAAATTGGAGAACCCCAGCGTATAGAAGATGGCAAGCAAATGGCTCCAATAGGCACATCCAAGTTCTTGTGAGAATATAAGCTCTTTGCTGTGGCTTCAGTACCTAGGACAAGGATTGTGGGGCACAGGGTCCTTAAGTGCCACTCCACCTGTTCTGCTCCACCCCTCAGCTGTCAACCCAGACAGACCCTGGGTTCTGCCTGCACTTCAATTCCCAGGAACTGTCCACTCCAGTGTTCCCAGGGCATGGTAAGGAGGACACACAGACCCTGATCCAGCAGCTGCCTCCTCATGCGGTTGCTGTCACGCCAGGAAACCTGCTCCCAAGGAATTCCTCCAAAGTGGGCCTGGATCATCTCTCACTGCCACCTGAGAGCTCTGGGACACAAAAATGGGTGGAGGCATCCTTGCAATTGTAATAGCTAATGATACTCAAACCCAACATCTTTCATTCTCCTCAGTATATCAGGAAACATCACTGAGTCCACCTGCAGGCTGGTGGGATCTGGATATGCAGCCTTAGAACTAGTGCTCCACCTTCTCCCCAGGCCCATGCACACATTTCCCGGGCCTCTACCTCCTGAATCTGGTGCATGTACACATGTGCCATGCACACACAGCCTACCATCCTCATGTGACCTTTTCTTATGCCTTGGATCTCTGTTTTTCTGCAGACGCACATTCCTTGCATGCTGGACTGACGGTTTTCAGCATACTGCCCACTCCTCCAACCCTGACTCATTGGTTTTCTCTGGATTGTTGTTTTATAGCCTGAGAGCCCTTTCCACCTGCCTTGGATTGCAGGTTTTCTATAAGGGCAACCATTCCTCAGTCCCTGGATTGCCAATTTTCTGCACTTGGGCCCATTTCTCATGCCTTGGATCTCCAGTTTCTACACACTTGCACATTCCTCGAGCCCTGGATCGCTGATTTTTGGCACACCCGCACATTCCCAGTGCCCTGGGTAGCTGGTTAGTTGCAAACGTGCCCATGCAATGCGTACACCATCTAAAGCTGTGTCCTGGCAATAGGTCAGAGACTGCTGTTTCTCCTGAAGCTGCATTGGCAACTGAAGGAGTAACCTGTTCGCTTGCTTCTGGAAATTCTGAATCCCACCTTTCCTGACCACTGCCATGCACATTTTCCTGTCCGTGTTTTGTCCCTCATCCCTGGTGCCAGCCCTGGAGGGGAGGGGCCCTCCAGAAGGGTCCAACATGGAGCCTACACCCGGCAACTTCCTTCCACTGGCTCCCAACAATTAGCTGACAGGTCCTGCGATTCTGCTAGCAGGCCATCATGCCAACTTCCCACTTGTGGGAATGGATGGTTTGGAATAGCGACTTCTAGGTGCTTGTCCTAGGTCCTGTGGTCCCTTCTAACTTTTCTGGTAGATCTGATCACCACCTGCCTGCTCTGCAGGTCAAGTCTTCTGAGGAAGATAGTGCTGTCAGCTTCCCAGTTGAAGACTTCCTGCAGCTGGGCCTACCTCTGGAGCAAACTGCCTAGGTGTTTGGCCCAGGAGCAGGAAGTTGCTCCTTGGCAGCCTGCTGAACTATGGAGTACCCAAGATGGGTTCACAGAGTAGAGAGCGCTCAGAGCCCCTGGACACAGTGGCTAAGGGGAGTCTGACAAAGTGGAAGACTCTGCAGTCAGACAGCAGCAGAGTAGAGGGTGCACAGTTAGCCTTTAGGTTTCTGGTGGTCCACAGATGCCTGTCTTTATTTGCACCCAGGATGGGGCTTTGCAGGGAAACCTCCACACCCACAGCTTTCAGGACACAGCTGTGATCTCCCAGGTCCCCTGTGTGAGCTCCTGCTCCAAGCACAATGCCATCAGCAGCTCACACAGCTCCACTGAAGGCTTCCCACCTCTGAGGAGGACTCCTTCAGGCTCCTCCCACTGCAGGCTGTCCCTGGGATTCTAGTCAGGTCCTGAGATTTTCCAGGAGAAGGCTCTGGGTGAGAAGGTGGCAGAAGCAGGGGCACAAACTGCACCACTGTGGAAGAACCCCCATGCACAGAGGACTATAGTAGGACAAAGGAAGAAGGTTTCCTCTGTTGCCATGCCACCAAGGGGACCTGCTGAGGCTGCCATCACCTCCCAAACTGACCTTTCCTGTCACCACTGTGGACCAAGACCAGGAGAAGTGGAAGTCTCTGAGGCACATCAGTGACATCCTGAAGGGTGAGACCCAGGCTATCTGGGCCCGAAATACCATGCCCCCCAAGATCATGTGTGTGCCCCATCTCCTTGTGGAGAGGCCAGACCCCTGCTATCCCCAGTCTATGCCAGGGCATGATCAGGTGCCCCTTCTGTCTTACCCACCATCCCCAGCAGCTCCGTGATAGAGCATGCCACCTCAATGTGTGTGAACTCTGCTGTGTCCTCCAAGAGCCACCCTCCCACCTCAGTCCCTAGTGTCCCACGCAACCTTACCATGCAAATTGCTGCTTCTGTCCATCCTCCCCATCCCTCACCCAGCACACTGGCAGGCTTGGCTCCAGAGTGGGAGGCTCCCCTTGAGGCCACCCCATGGACACCACTCCACCTTTTCTCACTAACATTCTGGGGATTACACCCAGCTCAGGCAGGGGTTTCCTCCCATCCAACCAGGTCCTAAACACTAAGAGTGCCCACACAGCCTCAGTGGTTGACACTGTCCCTAATGAGTGGAAGCCCAGAGCCCCGAAGATTGCCAGCTCTCTGCAGTTTGAACACGAGGACGTTCCAGACCCCGGTGCTGCCCTGGCCCCATCCTTGAAAACAGGCTTGCCACCCTTGGCCAGCCCAGCCCTCTCAGCTGTTGGCATTTGTACATCCACAAATCCCACCCTGGGTACCCATGCCAGCACCCAGACACTTTCTACTGCGAGGTGGCTTGTGTGGCCCACTGGTGCATCTACTGCATCAGCCTCTGCAGCAGCCACCCATAGGCCTGCTCTTGTGTAAAGTGTTTGGTCCAAGGACAGGCATCCCAAGTCAACAAGGGCTAACAAAATCCCCACCCCCTCAAGGCTGGCAGTGTCAGTGACCTCAAAGGGAACTAAGAAGACAGATCTGTTCCTAGATCTGACATCTGCCAAAGCAGAAGTATTGATCTCCCCACAAACTAGAAGGACCGTACATGCTAAACAGTGCTTGGGCCAAGCTTGGGCCTGAATACCTGCAGTGCTCCTAGGCAGAGCACCAGCGCCAGGACCAAGGAGCACAAGATAGAAAGGAAATCAGGACAAGTAACCACTGGTTTTCCTACCCTTCATGCCATCTCCAACAGCCTGCCAAAGAATTAAGCTCACCTTGGGACCCAACACCACCCCTACAGAGGCTTCCTCTAGTTAGACATCTGTGTCCGGGGAATCAGTAGGACCTGTGTCCGGGGAATCAGTAGGACCTGGGAGCACAGCTTTGTCCGCAGATTGATATCTGACATTTGGGCAATGTGCATCTCCTCTCAAAGAGGAGGACCCCAAGCACTGGACAGTGCTATGGGACAAGTTTGGACCTGAATGCTTGTGGCTTCACTAGCCAGAGCTTCTCCATGGAGACCAAATTCCATAGGACAAAGATCAAACATGTTCTTGGAACATATGGTTTCCCTACCTATAGTGCCATTGACAAAGAGACAACCAAACAAAACTCCCAAGAGGACCTCTGTGTACCCAGTAAGCACAGCCCTATCATGATGTTGAAGCAGAAGATAGATTGTTGCTATCTGGTTTAAACCCCATAACATCTAATCCCAATAGCTCCTCCACACCTCTCCACTAGTCCTTTACTGGACTCCTTCCAGTGAATGAGGACACTAGAGGATCCCTTCAGCTTCTCCATCAGATGGTGAGTCTGCAGGGTGCTTTCCCTTGAAGACACATCAGGCACTCTATTTGGCAAGGGAACCTACCGCAGTAGGGCAGGTTCATCCCCACTTAGACAGTATTCCATGTGAGGGATTTTGAGTTCAGCCCAGATACAGGTTCTCTCTCCACCTGTAACCCTCTCACATCTTCTTGTCTAAATGGGAGGAACCCTTATTGTTCTTACAGTGATGATCCTCAGAAATTGAGAAGCCCAATTTAGCATTTTGCAACTCCTAACTCACTAGTTTTGACATAAAGTTATGTGAAAAGGTTAATATCACACGAAGTTGTGAGCAGAGTCATCTCCTCTTCAATAAGACCAATATTGCCTCATTTCCTACACCAGATGATGCCCCAAACATTATGCACTACAGTAGGAATCCCCTCAAGACACAAAAGCCTAATCAGACTTGCCTTTTACAGGAGCGGCTGGAAAGCCCTAGGAGCAGCTCTTCTGCAGAATCGTAATGCCACTTAGGAGACCTGCACTTCAGTGACTGCTGTCTCCATCTACCACAGTGCCTCATTCTGCCCTGGGCAGGCAGAGCCACTTTTCACTGTTCTTGTCATTGTTGTCACTATTCTAGCCATGTCATTTTGAATCATGGTTGTCCAAGCCTTCAAAACTGAGTGTGGATTGATTCCTTCCACTTTTGTCTTATGAAATAGTTTCAGCCAGTTATTTACCGTGATTGTTCTTCAGAATGAACAATAGAGAAAGCTACTCTCATGCTTCCAGCAGTCAGAGAAGAAATAGGAAGTACTAGGATGTATGTCATGCACACAACAAAGCAATATCACCTGGACAATATCATTCCCCAACACTTCCTCCCTCCACCTTGATCCCTTTTCTCTATGGATCTTTCTTAGATTTCCATGAGATCCACCCCAACTTTGCATGTTCATCAGTGATGTTGGTTGTTAGTATTCTTTCCTTGAAGTGTCCTAGTCTGGTTTCAGTATTGGTGTAATGCTGACTTCACAGAATGAATTGGAAGGAATTAACTTTTTTGTTTCAATTAATAAGGAGGATTGGTTTTAAATATTCTTTAAAATGTGGATAGAATTCAGTTGATGGTGTGTCAGGTTCTGAGGTTTTCTTTGTTCATAGGCTTTTTATTACTGTATCTATCTCATTAGCAGTTATTGGTCTGATTAGGTTTTCTATACCATCGTCTTTCACTTTTGGCCAATTATATTTATCTAGAAATGTGTCCATTTCATCTAGGTTTACTAACTTATTGGAGTGCACTTTCAAATAATCCCTAATAATCCTCTGGATTTCTATGATGTCCATGATGATTTCACCTTTTTCAAAATCTCTAACTTTATTAATGTTGATTCCTTTCTCTGTTTCTCATTCTTTTGGTTACTTTTTCTAAGGTCTTTTCTCTCTTAGTATCTTTTCCATGAACCAGCTCTCTGTTTCATTGATTCTATGCATTTATCTTATTCTCAGTTTCTTTGATTTCAGCCTTGATGTTGATTAATTCCTTCCTTCTACTGCTTTTGGAATTAGATCTTACATTTTGAGACTTGAGATGTATTATTAGGTTCTTTATTTAGAATCTTTCTGATTTTCTTATGTAAGCTTTCATAGTCTTAAAGTTTCTACCTAGAACTGCCTGCACACTATGTCATAGGTTCTGGTGTGCTGTATTACATCTCAGTAAAATGTATGAATGTTTTATTTCTCCCTTTATTTCTCTTATCCTCATTCATTCATCATTCAAATTTGAATTTTTATTTATTTATTTATTTTTTTTAAAGAGAGAGAGGGACAGTGAGAGAGACAGAGAAAGAGAGAATCAACTTCATTTAGTTTTTCACATGGCCTTAGTTGCTCCAACACTTAGTTGTGTACATGGTGCTGGGGTTTGAACCCGGGTCCTTGTGTTCTCCAGGCAAGCACAGAAACTGCTGAGCCAACGCTCCAGCCCCAAATTTGAATTTTTAAAATTGCATGTGTTTATAGTTTTTCTTGGGCTGTGTGGTCTGATAAGATGCAAGTAATTATATCAATTTTTTTATTTGCTAAGTGTTGCTCTTTCCCTAAATTGTAGTCAGTTTTGGAGAATGCTCCATAAGCCACTGAGAAAGAGTGTTCAGTCATTTTCTTAAATATGATAAAGATGCCAGTTCAATCAATTTGATTTACAATATTTTTCGGGTTTGATGAATCTTTACCATATTTATCTCTGAATGACCTGACTAATGGTAAGAAAGGTGTGTTTAATTTACTCCATAGTGTTGTACTTGGGTCTGTAAGACACTTCAGTGTGACTAGTATCTCTTTTTGTAATTAATTGCACCTGTATGTGAATCATAAATATGTATTATCATATCTTCTTGCTTTATTATTTTCTTTAGCACTATGAAGAAAACTTCTTCGTCTCTTCTGATTAATTTTGGTTTGAACTCTGCCCTCACAGATATTAGTGTAGTTACTGCTGCTTCTCTTTGGGATCCATGTGCATGATGAATCAATTCCCAGACTATCACTTTCATCTTCTAATTGTCTTGGCCTGAAAGGTGTGCCTCTTGCAAACAATATATATTTGGGCCTTGATTTTTAATCTTCTCCTCTAGCCTGTCTTTTTTTATAAACTTGATTGAGGAGCTTTTTTTGTACAATTGTAAATGCATATGCCATAATATAATATGCCCCATTTTCATCCAGAATCACACCCACATCGCCAACAACCCAGTCTCTTCAGTCTTCTATACATCCTCCATAGCGGATATAAATGCAATGATTGTGCATTTTCCATAATTAAATAGTTATGTAAATATGTTTTGGCTTTGCGTGGGAGTAAAGAGTGATCTACATTGTTGATTCCACACCTATATCCTTCCATATAATTCCTCCCTCTCCCATTCCTCATACTTCTTCCTTCCTACCTCTCCCTGCTGCATAATTGTTGCTTCAATTCTGTCAAGTCTAGTGTATAAGTTTGATATTTCACCCAAGCCTGGGGTTAGCTCTAGCTCCACAAATGAGTGAATATATTTGACCCTTGAATATCGGGGTTTGGTTAATTTTCCTCAGCATAATTTTTCTGTTCTCATCCATTTACCTTCAAAAGCTATAATATCATTGTTTCTAATTGCTGAATAAAACTCCATAGTATCTATATACCACAGCTTTTGGATCATTCATTCAGTGGAGGGCATCTGGATTGATTCCGTAATTAAGCAACTGTAAATTGAGCTTCTGTTATTGATATTACTCTGTAACTGTAATATGCCAATTGTAGCTCATATAGGAAAATATCCAGAAGAAGGATTTAGGGGTCATAGAGTGGAAACCTCCCTAATACTTGAATGTTCCCCACAGTGCTTCCCAGACCAGCTTTACCAGTTGGTAGTTCCACCAACAGTATCTTAGTGTTCCTATATTCCCACAACCTCTCCAGCATCTGTTATTGTTTGTATTCTTCATCTATGCCAATCGGACCGGAGTGAGGTGAAACCTTAATGTAGTGCTGATTTGCATTTGAGTGATTACTAGTGATTTAGAATACTTTTGCATGTGTTCATTTGCTTGCTGAATTTCCCCTGTTGAGAAATTTCTGTTTAATTCTCTGGCCCTGTAATTGATTGGATTGGTTGTGTTTCTGATATTAAGTTTTTGAAGTTCTTTGCACATTTTGGATATTTGTCCCCTGTCAGAGGAATCACAGGTCATGCTTATCTCCCATTTACTCTTCTGACAGTTTTAACCAATTCTTTGACTGAATAAAATCTCTTTAGTTTAATGGCATCCCATTCATTAAATCTTGATTTTAATATTTTCACTTTGGGAGCCTTTTTGAGAAAGTCATTGCCAACTCCTATTTTATCTTTTACCAGTCGTATGGTAGTGGGTTTAATTCCTAATTCCTTGATATATTTTGATTGTATTTTTGTGCAAGGTGAGAGATAAGGAAATAATTTCAAATGTCTGTTAGTACTTATTTTGCAGCACTTTTGTTGTGTAGTTAATCAGTTCTCCATGATATATTTCAGTGCCTATTGTCAAATATCAGATGTTTAATGATTGGTATTTTCACCTCAGACTCTTTTGGTCTATTCCATTTGTCTTAATGCCTATTTTCATACCAGTACTGTTCTCATACTGTTTTGTTACTATATCTCTATAGTATGATTTTAGATATGGCACTGCCAAACCACCTGTTTCATCTTTATTGCTAAGTAATATTTGTGATATTCTGGGTTTCTTATTATTCCAAATAAATTGAGAATAGCATTTGCTGTATCTGTAAATAAAGACATTGTTATCTTGATAATGATTGCATTGAGTGTGTATAGCACTTTTGGCAGAATGACGGTTTTAATTATATTAATTCTGTTTAACAAAGAATGTGGAATTTCTTGCCATTTTTTCAGGTCTTCTTCAATTTCGGTCTTCAATGTTTGTTAATTTTCAGTCTATAGGTCTTTTCCTTCCTTCATTAGATTAATTCTGTAGTATTTTATTTTTTGAGAATGTGAACAGGGCTGATTTCCTGATTTTTTCTCCTTCCCTGTGAGTGTTATAATATGGGAAAGCTATAGGTTTATGTATGGCTGTTGATCTTGTAGTCTGCAACTTGGCAAAATATATATATGTTTATATATATATATATATATATATATATATATATATATATATATATATAACATAACTGTAGCATTTTTCTGGTGGAGTAACTTCATCTTCCAGATATAGGATCATGTCATTAGCATAAGGGGTAGTTTTACTCTTCTCTTCTTCTCATCTCTTTGCTTTCCTTCTCTTGCCTGATTGTTCCAGCTAGGGCCTAGAGGACTTCTTTGACTCACTTGGTGAGAGTGGTTGCCTTGCCTTCTTCCTGAGTTTAGTGGAAATGCTTTTAGCTTTTCTCCATTTAGTACTATGCTATCTGTGGCTTTGTCATATACAGCCTTTACTTAGACAAGATACATTCCTTTGATCCTTGTTTTGTCTAAGGTTTTTTATTATAAATGCTGGATTTTATTGAAGGCCTTCTCTGCATCAATTGAGATGGGCATATGGTTGTTGTTATAATAGTTTTTATTATTTTATTTTTTTAAAATTTTATTCGATAAACACGGTCTTAAAATTAGGAGGGGTTCATCGTCAAACAATCAAAAACAAAAGTGTAATGACAGAGCAAGCGAAGACTTGTGTGAGACCATGCTTGACGATCAATCCCTACTCATTCTAAGACCATGTTTATCAAATAAAAAAAGAAAAGAAAGGGAAAAAACGACGCTTGTAATACAGGAATTCTTGATCTTGTCTCTATTTTCTCAGTCTGATTTTTGTTTAATGACTCTATTGAAAAAAAAATGCCTTCTTGAAGGTCAAGGGTATACTTACAAATCCAAAGGCCCTTATCTATCCTTATTTTCTCTGATTCATCACTGAGCATTATGAACCACCCTTTGCCTTAGTAAAAGAGGATGAGGTTTTTAAAGGCAGGCAACTTATTTATTTTTATATTCTGAGAACTTAAGGAAATGTTTGGCATATAAATGCTTAGGAGCCAGAGCCATGGTTCAGCGGTTGGCGCACTTGCCTGACATGGGCAAGGACTCGGGTTCAAACCCCAGTGTCACATACACAGCTATGTGTCAGAGAAACAAAGGTCAGATGAAAAAATAAAATTGATTCGATAACACACTCTCTCCTTAAAAAATTAAATGAAAAATAAATTATAAAAAATAAATAAGTACTTAATAAATGTTCATTCTGGCTCCCTGTAGTTTCCACTATCTGATGAATTCCTAATGTGCATCTTAGCTTTGATCCTTACTCCCCAAGAGCCCCTGCCCTAATTTCTTGTTCCCAAATGATTAGTTTCATCTTGAAATCTACATTCAAAAGAACCATTGGTCCTCCTCTTCTCCATTTAAGATTGTTTGTCTTCTTGGTTCAAAATATTGCATCACCTTTGCCTCGCTCTTCTTTGTTTCCTATAGATAAGTAATTATTAACTTCTACCAATATTTTGACACATTCTTTGATATATTGACTATTCATCTATCATTTCTTTTTAGTCACCACTGCTACGATGCTAGGCCAAATCACTCATATAATAATTGTGTCAGAGTAAAACCAATCGCATATTTTTGTTTGTTTGTTTTTAAAATGTAAATCAATTTTTTCTTCCTTAAATACCATTTCAATTATAAAATTTCATTTTAAAAAAACTATGATGATGGCTCTTCTTTCATTCTTTTTCAAGCAAAATTCCCAAACCCAAGCTATGTACAACCTCAACAGTCCCAATTTCATCTCCCATGATGGGATTATAAAAGTTTATGTCACTTTTGTGACATGACAGGGTGACCAATCCTTGGTGCCACCTCATGCTCTCCTACCTTGCATGGCCTTATACCTTTAGCTTCTTTAGGTCTGGTTAATTCTCATGGTGGCTCTAGAATTGACCCCTTATTTCTCCTGCACGGTATCTATTCTAATGAATTTATCTGAGGTGAGGGTTAAGGGTAGGTGCTTGTCCTGCTCTGTGTCCTTAGCACTCATGGAATGCTCTGCTGTTTACTGGATGTGACTCGGAGTCTTCTCTCACTTTCGGAATAGGCTCACACCCCATCCCACACTGCACTACCCACTCCTCTGGCTCTTTATTCTTCTACCAACTGGAAACCAGTGCACTAGGGCAACCATACACCTGTACTAATCCATGAACTCTCAGCTTTTTGCTATTTTATGATTTGGGTATTTTGGAATACTACTTAGAGCCTTGAGAACAGTTTATACTTTTTAAAATTACACTTTTAGGTTTTGGTAAGGGGCTGCTCTCGGCCTCCCCCTCACCTCTCTTGTAGATTTCACACAGGAGAATAATGGACACACCCTCTGGAAGGTTACTTGTTTCTTGGAGGTGATCGCTACATACCTGCCAGCTACATCTATCATCTCCATTGGTTTGAGGTCATGTATTAGAGACCTCAAAAGCTAGTTCTAGGCCATGGGGTTTTATCACACTCCTACTCTGGCGTCTTTCACATATATGCAGAGTCATCAAAAGAGGAAACCACAGTGGAAGCACCTGGAATGCACATGAAGATGCAGATGGTGTCTTGAGCATGTCATTTTGGGGATAGCAAATGGTCATGCAGAGCACTGTGAATGCATCTCAGACCACCCATGGGACTGTGGATGTAGTCACACACACACGTACAAATCATGCTTACCTGTGGGAAAATAAGGGGAACTCAGGTGGAATTTTAGGCCCCCTATCTACATCTTGGGTGGTTTTCAAACTTATGTTGATCTTAAAAATATTTGGATATATATTATAGATCAAAACTTAGATTGTTTTTGCTAAAGAGCCAACCGTTAAAAATTATTTATTCCCCCATACTCCCTCCCTCCAGGATCGTTGATATCCTTCCTATTCCCTCCCCTTCCCTGCCACCCTCCCTTTATCCCTCGGCATCATACGTATGGTTCCCCCTCCTCGTGTACAATTTCATACATGTTGAAGTTATTATTAGCTTAGCCATCTATCATACTGTTTCCAAATGTATTTTAGCTTCCACAAATGAGAGAAAATATTCAGACCTTGAGTCTCTGACTTTGGGATGCTTCACTTAGCATAATTTTTCCTTCTCCATCCATTTGGCTGCAAAAGCCATAATATCGTTTTCCCTAATAGCCAAGAAGAATTCCATTGTGTATATGTACCACAGTACATGAATCCACTTGTCAAGTGAGGGGCATCTGGAAGTCCAATTAACATGAGGGTTAAGTAGGGAGAAACATGGAATCATGGGGTACCGAAGGGGGGAAACCATGGAATGGCATCAGCCTTGGCTTGCTCTGTTATTATATATTTGTTCTTGATTGTATGACAATGATTCCCTCCTAAATGTAAGGCTATCTTTAATGAATAAAAATGCATAGAAATTATAATTGACTAGTCACATTTTCTTAGATTAACCTTTTAAACTATAGAATAGAATAACACACTTGGATTGTAAGCATATAGCATTTATTTTTTGCTGATACTTTATCACACATAGATAAAGAGGTTTTGGTTCCTAACAAGGTGAGGTGAAATACACCAACATTTTAAAAATTCCTTATTCCTAATGAGAGCTTGTCTATTCCCAAACTGGTTGGAAGAGATGTCAAGCAAGCTCTTGGTGATGTGAGACAGCTTGGCAGCAAAAATGCCAAAACTGGAGATGATGCTCTAGTGTCACACAGCCTCAGAAGATTTGTGTCAGGATGCCCGTACATTAATCAGATTCTTACTTTTCTGTGGAAGTGAAGCCAGGGAGGGATGGAAAGCATCCACTCTGCTGCAGAGCGAGAGGTTTGTTTTCACTCAGCCATTCAACATTCCTAGAACTCTTGTTAATGAAACATCACATGAGTGGCAAGATTAAGCTGACTTACTTACAGTATTCTAATTACCAGCCTGCAATATTTTATCCTGTAGTTAGATTAGCTACAATTTTGCTAAGGTTATTCTTTGACAAACTAATTTTAAGGCTGTTAATATGCCATATATGAATGTGTAATTACTTACTAATCAGTCTTTTTTCAATTTTCACAACTCTGGATTTCCCAGTTTTGCAATACTGTTTTCTTCTATTACATAATTTTAACTTCAATTCAAATGTGATTCAATTGATGCATTATATTTTTAAATAGTGAAGGGACTTGTTGGTATACATTCACACATGCACACCGTGTTTTGGTCCCATTCCTTCCACTGTACTTCTCCCTCCCTGCCCTCCCCTTGGTGTCCTATCTCCACTGATCTCCTGCCAATTACATACGTAAATTTATGTCTGTATAGTAATTTTGTGTTTTCCAGATTTAAATGCCTGCATAGATACTATTCAGCATCCCAGGGAAGTAAATTACCCTTAGTTTGATGGATCACTTGTGTAAGCTTGATTTTCTCTCACCCTGTCTATTGTTTTATTCTAGCTTACACATAAGAGAGAACACATTCCACCTTTGAGTTTCTGATTTTGGCTAATTTCACTTAGCATAATTTTCACTCATTTACCACCAAAGGCCGTGATTTCGTTCTTTGTAATAGCTGAACAGAACTCCATTGTTTATATATAGCACAGTTCTTGAGCCTCAGCCATTGATGGACATCTGGGTTGATTCCATAAGTTAGCTTTTGCAAATGGTGCTGCTGTAAATATTGATGTAACTATGTCACTGTAATATGATAATTCATCATTATTCTCTTATTGTCCAATTTTGTTATTTGCCATGTACACATTTATTTGTATTTTTCAAAGATTTTTTTCTCTGTCTATAAAGTATTTCAGTATTTTTTCTACATATTGACAAATCACTTTTCAAGATTTTGACTCTTTTTAGTCTTATCATTATGTTTGGAAATAATTAAATAAG
>PVKS010038709.1:0-17747 GCA_004027875.1 Aplodontia rufa
TGGTGGGACTGCAAACTGGTTCAGCCACTATGGAAAGCAGTGTGGAGAATCCTCAAAAAATTAAGAATGGAACCACCTTACGACCCAACTATATCACTCCTGGGGTATTTTCCCAAAAGAGTTAGAATCAGCATATTATAGTGATGTGGCTTCCTCAATGTTTACAGCAGCTCAATTTACTATAGCTAGACTATGGAACCAACCCAGATGCCCCTCACTCGATGAGTGGGTACAAAAACTTTGGTATATACATACAATGGAATACTACTCGGCCATTAGAAAAGACGATATTATGGTTTTTGAGATCAAATGGATGGAGATGGAAAGAATTATGCTAAGTGAAGTATCCCAATCTCAGAGACTAAAGGGCCAAATGGTTTCTCTCATCTGTGGAAGCTAGAATACATGGGGAAGCAGTAGGGTATATGGCTAACCTAACAACACTTCAAACTGTATGATTCTCAGAGTAACAGGGGGATGGCTCCCTAGGATACTTAGAGTCATAGGGAGGGGGATGGGGAGAGGGGAGGGTGTATGAAGAACTCATAGGAGACTGGAGAGTGGGAATATGGGGGAACCATCCCAGAAGCCAATGTCATTCCTCCATGAGATACCCATTTAAAGCATGAGTTCTTCTGGGGGAAACTGCAACAGGTGAAACCCAAGGTGGTCATCCATGTTTTGGCATTACCCCTGGATAACCAAGTACATAAACATCGGTTACTGATGGTTTGATAATGTTTCCCCCTCAACTGTATCTCTATATACTTCTAATTAAAAAAATGAAAAAAAAATTAAAGCAGCAAGACCAGCCTTTCGTTGGAGAAATGGGTGGAGAGCTTGTACCATCAGCATGGCATAGTGTTTAAAACAAATCACCAGTTTAACTAACATGGTGGTGGCCATAACTACCCTATTATAAGTGGACAGACTTTCTGGCATTACCAACAATAAATATACTCTACTCACACAGCCAGAACATGACTGGAACTACTCTCTCTTCCCAAGAGATGACGGCACTGCTACTATATAGCCACTGCAATATATGTTAATGTAAGAAAAAGCTGTATACCAAAAACGTGACATCCTGGGGCCTACTCAGATGCAAATGTCTATCTTGCAGGCTTATTATAAAGATTAGCAATAACGTGACACAAGATGCCTGGCATTCTGGGTCCTCAAGAGATGATAGCCAATGTTAATTACTAGGAAACAACAAAATCAAAAGGCTCCTTTTCAACCAAGAAATTAAAGATGATAACTGGACAAAGTGCACAGTAACAAAAAGCAGCAAAGTCAGTAAGTAGCAGGTTCACCCACCAAGAGTGAATACGAAAGTATCCATTCCTGTGGGGCCAACGCAGAAACAAGCCAAATAAGAAACAGTCCCTATCCTCAAAGAACCTATAAACCACCTGAAGAGAAATCAATGGCTCTCCCCTGTCCGCCTGCATTCCCATCTAGACTCTACGTCCACAAATGCACAACAAAAAACTTTAAATTGCCATACAGTATAAAAATTCTGTGAACAACTGTAACTCTCGAGATCTCAGAAATAAAAGCAATGCCTAATTCAAAAGTTTCCAATTCTGGGGGCTGGAGTGGTGGCTCAGCAGTTACGGCACCTGCCTGGCATGTGCAATGACCCAAGTTCAAACCCCAGCACCACATACACAACTAAATGTTGGAGCAACAAAAACCAGGTGAAAAACTAAAATAAAGTTGTTTCTCTCTTCCCTTCTCTTCTCTCTCTCTCACTGTACGTCTCTCTTTAGGGAAAAAAAAAAGTTTCCAATTCTGGCTTAACATTCCGCTCAATATGAACTTCCAATGTGGAAAACAAGAATTTATGTGCTTAAAATGCTCCCCAGACACTTCTGATACTACGTGAGAACCACTAATTGTGTGGATACTGTTTACAAGACCCTGTTCAGGAATGACCCAGCCTTATACATGCGCACTTCCAATGACTGGGGACACAGCCTATCACACCTGCAAGCAGCTCTACTAGAAAAATCCTTTCTGATGTTCATTCAAGTATCTGTATTTAATCTGCTCACTGAGTCCCATCTTGTGGGGACTGAAAAGACAAAGAAATCTCCCCTCCCTCTCCCCCACATGATCGATTAACAAAGGATAACATCTCTTCTGAGTCTTCTCCAGGCTAAATATCCTTGATAAACTATGTATTAACTATTAAACACTAGGTTCTTGGGCTGGAGCAGTGGCTCAGCAGTTACGGCACTTGCCTGGCATGCACGAGTACACAAGTTCAAACCCCAGCACTACGTACACAATGAAGTCTCAGAGCAACAAAAGCCACATGAAAAACTATTAAAGTTGATTCTCTCTTTCCCGTGTCCCTCTCTCTTTATTAAAAAAATAATAATAAATAAGAAAATAAACACTAGGTTAAGTATATAATGCAGCACAACCAAATTTCAGAGAAGACAGAAGGGTGAGTTCTAGGAACCAGGCAGACCTCAGTGAGGGAAGTGGGTCTTGAAGAATGTGAAAGAGCAAGAAAACAAGCTTTCAGGGGCTGGTAAGGCATCAAAAGGACAGGCAGGGGGCTGGAGCAGTGGCTCGGAGGTTGTGGCGCCTGACTGGCATGTCCTCGAGTTCAAACCCCAGCACCACGTACACTGGCGGGGTGTCAGAGCAAGAAAAGCTGCATGAAAAACTGAGTGAAGCTGGTTCTCTCTTCCCCTCTCTCACTGTCCCTCTCTTTGAAACAATTTAAAAAACGGACAGGGAGATAAGACATTGATAAGAGCATGAATTGCAGGGAAGGGTGAAAGAGGCTGGGGGGAGGACTCTGTAGATTTCACAAACTTTAATTACACAGAACTAAAACTGAAAATAACGAAATCGGAATAGTTGGTAAGGGAAGAAAGCGGAAGTCCGCATACAAAGGCAGAGACATCCCTGCAGAGGCCCCAGAACTCAGACAACCATGAAAGCAAAGGCCCCCAAGAAAGTCACGAGAGCAAGCAGCACAGCACAGGGCTGACACGGCTTTGGAGCCACCGCAGTTCCTCAAGGTGGCACATGAACATCAGACAACAGGGCCTGGAAACTGGGGAGAGGAGTCTAGGTGGTCAAAAAGAAGGCTGCTACAACCAGTTAGATATCAACTGATTTAAGGGTCAGCTGTAGGATGGTGGCAGTAAAAGTAAGAGGAGAAGCTGAAAACGGGAATCAATTCAACAGGGGAAAGGCAAGTCACAGCCACGGAAGCGACTACAGGCAAAAGGGAAGACTCGGATGACTTCAAGAGGTACCTGAGAGATCAAGGAAGAAGCAGGACAGCATCAGGCAAGGCGAGAAAAGACAAGTGGTGATCGCCAGCACTCAGCGCACCTGCACGTCAGCACCGGGTGGGTCTTGCTCTGTTCAGGAATGCTTCAAAGTTCGTTTCCTATCCCGTCCGCACAATAAGCGGTGCTTTTGCTATTCTCTCTGGACCCAGCACAGGCTGCAGTTTCTGTGTCAGCAGACAGGGAATACCTGGTGTTAAATATGAAATCAGTAATATTGCTACCAAAGTGCTTGGCAGGAAATACATGCTTTGGCAGAGATAGGTGAAAGAAACCAGCCATAAAATACCACATATTGTATGATTCCATGTATATGAAACGCCCAGAATAGACAAATCTATGTAAAGACAGAAAGAAAGTAGGTTAGCAGTGGCCTAAGGCAGATGAGCAGAGAGAAGAGGGTGGAGTTGGGAGAAATGGGGATTCACTGCAAATGGGTTTGGAGTTTATTTTGCGAGTGATGAAAATGTTCTAAAATTGTTTATGTAGATGGTTACACAACTCCACAAATACACTAAAACCTATTCACCTGCAGACTTTAAATGTGAGATCTGTACATTAAGTGAATTATAAAAACTTCAAGAGTGCATAAATAAATACTGTGACTTCAGATAGTCAGAAACCATCACCCAGCAGAAACAAGTGTCACACCAAGTTCAAATAACAAGCCATCAGATGACGGAAAAACCTAGAAGACACTTTAGGAAGACTAATCAGCTCCTTGTAAGGGGAAACAAATAATCATGGGAAAAGTAGAGATTTAAAACACATAGATACTTTTGAAACTACTTCGCACAGTGGCTGGAGCGGTGGCTCAGCAGTTATGGTGCTTTCCTTGCATGCGCCAAGTACACAGGTTCTAACCCCAGCACCACATACACAGCAAAGTGTCAGCAGAATGAAAGTCACATGCATGAAAAACTAAATTTAAAAAAAAAAAAATGCTTCTCTCACTGTCCCTTGCTCTCTCTTAAAAAAAAAAAAAATTACTTCATACAATAGAGCAAAATCTTCTAATACTTTAAAAAGAAAGAAAGACAAAAGTTTGAGGCCTTGTGTAAGTCCATTTGATAAATTTGAAGACCTGACAAAAACCCTACGTAAAGAGAGGTTCTCATACTTAACAGATAACAGAAAGCTACCCCAAGTAATTCCTGCCTTCATGATATCCTCTGAAAAACACTCCTGCTCCCCTGGATGCCTTCCTTCATTATTAAACCATTACCATTTCTTTGCACTGAACCCCCTGAATACTTACTTAGGCAGAACTCCAAAGCTCAACAGTTACATTCACTTCTCTATGGGTGTCGGGCCCTCAAAGGCACCTTTACACAGGGACGCCTCGTGGACTCTCAGGGCCTGCTCATCACACTACAGAGGCAATAAGGGACAGCTGTGCTCCTGCACAAAGTGCTTGTGAAGTAAAAGAACCAGCCACCAACCACCTCTTATCTGAAGAGGAAGGAAGGGAGTACCTAACTATTGTGAAGGTACAGATTATATGCAAATATCACATATCTGGGACCCAAGTCTTTGGTACTACCTATAAGGAAAGATGTAGTAAATTCAAACTACTACTGATCAAAATATAAGATTGATGCTTTTAACATCTGCTCTCTATCCTATAAGTCAATGAATTCAAATATATTTTACATATTTCATCTACTTTTAAAATTTTTTAAGTGATCAAGGTACCTACAAGTATATAAACAGGTATTCTGGTTTGAGAAACACAGAGTGGTCTCCCTAATAAATTTGACCTATTAGGCCACAAACTGCTAACTGATCTAAGTTACAGAAAGCCTAAAACAACAAATAATTTGAAAAAGAGTTACTTTCCTACTATGATATCCCCCTTCCTAGATGAAATTACTTGGATCAAAGCTGTTTATGAAGGGGCAAGTCTGGAGCCACACTCCCACACAGTAGTTCTACACAAAGTGAAGCCCTCTGACAGCCTGAAGGGAACCAAAATGCGAAGTTCTCCAAGAAGCTGTCCAGCAATCACAGGATGGATCAAAGAGAGTGCTTTCCCACTCACGAGGACAGAAACCACTGGAGATCAAATACTAACCTTTTACAACACATTCTGGCCTAGAAGTTAAATGGTTCAAGAGACCACAAAGTACATAAGATGGCAATCAGTCTTCTCTCCAGAAATAATATCTCCACCATAGGACTCAGCATTAAAATTTTTACTTTTTTTTTTCTCATTTGATCTCAAGAATTTTAAAAAGGGCAGATTCTTTCCCCATTCCACAGACTTAAAACAATGAAAGTTCCTGAAGACTACCAGACTTGCCTTGCCGCCTACTTGACTTTTCCACTTGCATCTCATGCCCAATGTGAACAAATCAGTCCTTAATTCCCCACCCAAACCTGCTCCTCCAGTCATCTCCATTTCAATAAATGGCACCTCTATTATTCCAGTTGCTCAGGCCAAAACCTTGGTGTTGTCCCAACTGCATTCCTTCTCTTGCCCCACATCACCTCACACATCAGTGAATCACTCTGACTCCACCTAAGTTATGTCCACAATTCAGCCACTTCTTATCACCTCCACCACTGCTACCATATCTCACCTAGATTATCTCCAGAAACCTCTAACATCTCCATTTCAAACTTTGTGCCCCTCTGCATTCTATTTCTCTACAAAAGTTTGTCCTTCAAAAAACAGACATCAAAACCCCTTATAAACAAAACCTTCCAGCGGCTTCCCATCTGACAGAGTTCTTTGCTGATGTGTTCACTGGATGCCATCTAAAAGGTATTCAGTGAGTATTGCTGGTTAATAAAAGAAAAACAGCCAAAATCCTACGAATAGTATGCTGCTGAGCCAAAACTAGAACAAATCTTCCAGCAATGATACCAGATTTATAACAGCTGACAATCCAGACAGGAGGAAATTCTTACATTTTACTTTACATAACTGAATCTTTTAATGCATAATCAATTCTATGTCAATTTCTAACTAAATTTAAATGAATATATCACTTTATGAAGCCATGACTCCTAACACTGTGAATACAGTGTATCTGGCTGGCAGCACCGACAAATGCCAGGTTCACTAGCAAAGCGCTGGGGCTCCGATCTTCAGTGAGGCTCTTCAAATTTGGTGACAGGATGGCACCAGACCAAGACTGCTACATGCATCATTGACCAGGACGCTGAAAGACTCAGAACCGAGCACCAAGAAACAGGGGCTAAAGCATGACACTAATCATCTGGCATATAAATTACATTTCTAGGGTAATACAGACAGCAGACAGACTGAATTCAGAATCATCTACTATCAAAGTAACTTCAAAGAAAAACTCTCAGGCTGAGTTTAAATGTTGATGGTTTTCTAATCAGAATGAAACTAATGCTAAAATTACAGAATTTTCTCACATAGAAATTCTAAATTTATCTTTCTTTAGTTCTTTCAGAAACATTTCTACTATCTACAAAAAGCCCGAAATCTTGTTATTAAAATAATAAATTCTAGAATTTTAACAGTGGGTCTTAAAGGAAACAATTCAACCCTCAACCTTCTCCCTTTTACAAAGGGATCACTTTTGGCATATAGGAGGTGAGCGATGAAGAACTAGTAAGTGGATGAGCAAATGAATGATGGAATGAATGAAAATCCAGAAAGGTTACGATTCTTCTCAGATCTGGCAATCAGTAACAAAATCCAGGATAAGGCAGAACTAGGTTTCTAGATTCTCTTGGAATGGGAGTGGAAATAAAGGAAACCAAGATTTTAAAACTCTCTAGGTCCTTAGGAAAATCTCAACCAAAATTCATTAAAGTCAATTTCCTTTAGTTCTCTTACTTAGAAAAGCATTTCATAAATAAATTTTGCCAAGACATATCTCCTTAGAAACCAGCAAGCAGAACTGTCTAGTGTTTCTTTCTTCCTCTATATAAAGAATATTTAATATAGGACTACTTTCATAATAAACAACTGTAATTGTTTTGCATCAAAAATTAAACAGGTGGGCTGGAGCGGTGGCTCAGCGGTTACGGCGTTTGCCTCACATGCATGAGTACATGAGTTCAAACCCCAGCGTCATGTACCCAACGAAGTCTCAATAAAGTCTTGGAGCAACGAAGGCCACATGAAAAACTTAATAAAAATTGTTTCTCTTTTTTTTCTCTCTCACTTAAAAAAAAACTGTATCAACAGGTGGCTTCTAAAAGAAAAATCCGAATAGGTAAGAGGAGCCATACATTGAAAAGGACATATCAGGGGCTGGAGCGGTGACTTGGGGCTTACGGCGCTTGCCCAGTATGCACGAGTACTCAAGTTCGAACCCCAGTACCACATATGCAGCAAAGTCTCAGAGCAACAAAGGCCACATGACAAACTAAATAAAAATTATTTCTTTCTCCCTCTCTCTCTCACTGTCCCTCTCTCTTTAAAAAGGAAAAGGGCCACAGCAGTCACTATGTCTCAGCAACAGAACAGGAACCATGTGTCCTTTGTTTACTGAAGGTAGCCCCAGCCTCTACTAAGATTCAACAGAGAAGAGCCGAGACCCACCTCGCAGACAGATCCCCTCTCACGCCGCCAGACATGAATTCATCTGACTACCATTAAAGAAATATTAATGACAGGCTAATAAATTCACACACACTCAACTTTTTCTCCACATAAACTCTACCAAATGACCCTTCAAGTAATGTATTCAATCAAAATATTCTCCCTACTTTTATTAAGAAGGTGAAAATGCCACGTGTGGCGTACACACCTATTGTCCCAGAAACTCAGGAAGCTGAAGCAGGAGGATCCCTTAAGCCCAGGATTTCAAAGAGCCTGGGCAACATAGCGGGGGCGGGGGTTGGGGGAGGTGAGAAAACATGTTTTAAATAGACTAAATAACTTCTTACAGCAGTCAATTAATTTGTTTTTCTGACTCCACGCTCTGTGCAAAGATTCAGCCTATACAACCCAGCCAGATTAATTTTCCGTTCTTTATACATCCAGAAAATAGTGTTGTGGCTGAGTATTCTACCTACATATGCGGCCTACTACAATTCAAAAAGCAGACGCAGGAATTCAGAAATGACTGGCATTTGATAGAAAAGACAAGACTGTGTCAAGGAAAAATGCATTACAAGTGGCGATTCCTACAATAACTGACCCAACTGAAAATCTTTTTTTTTTTTTTTTTTTTGAGAGAGGGACAGTGAGAGAGACAGAGAAAGAGAGAAACAAGTTTATTTGGTTTTTCACATGGCCTTAGTTGCTCCAACACTTAGTTGTGTACGTGGTGCTGGGGTTTGAACCCGGGTCCTGGTGCTTGCCAGGCAAGCGCCGAAACCGCTGAGCCACCGCTCCAGGCCCCCAACTGAAAATCTTGAGATGGCTACTACAGGTTTTCATTAAAGGCCTCCCTAAATTACTGTGATAGAAGTTACACAGATGGTGTTGGATGCTGATGCCCACTAAGCTACACATCCAATCTTTAAGATCAATTCAAAGTCCTTTGTGCAGCTCTCCCAAGCTTCTGGATTCATTTGCTGTGTTTGCACTTTGCAAACCGGACAGCTCTTCTTTCAAAAAGATAGCCTCACGTATATTTTCCCATTTAAATCACCTAACTTCATCGTCTATTCCTCTCAAAAAAAAAATGAAAAATGAATTTTTATGACTTCTCTATCACTCGACATTGACAGAGTAATTCAGAAGTACCACTTACCCTTGATTTCAAAATCCAAATAATCAAAATAATGCGGTACTGACACAAACCCAGACAAACGGACCACTGGAAGAGAGAGCCCAGAAGTAAACCCACATCTGCGGTCAAACGATGCTTGACAAGGGAGCCAAGACACTGGCCACTCAACGAGGAAAGAATTCCCTCTTCAGCAAATGGTGCTGGTTACACAGGGCAGCCACACGCAAAAGAAGAAATCCAGATCCCTGTCTTACACAAAAACTAACTCAATATGTTAAAGACCTAAACATAAGACCTGAAACTATAAAGCTGCTAGAAAAAAACACAAGGAAAAAGCTCCACAACGTTGACCTTGGTGATGATTTCTTGGTCGTGACAGCAAAAGCGCAGGCAACAGAAGCGAGAGGCGAGAGCAGACAAGTGAGACTAATCAAACCAAAAAATTTCTATGCACTAAAGACATAAAGGAGCAGCAGCTCAGGAGTTCTGCGCTTGCCTGGCACACACGAGGATGCGGGTTCAACAACTAAGTTTCAGAGCAACAAAAGCCACATAAAAAACTAAATAAAACTGATTCTTTCTCTGTCCCTCTCTCTCCAAAAAAAAAAAAAAAGGCATGGTCAGGCACAGCACAGGCCTATAACCCCAGCGACACAGCAGGCTAAGGGAGGAGGAGCGAATATTTTTTTTTTCAGGGCTGAGGATCAAACTCAGGGCCTTGAGCATGCTAGACAAGCGCTCTGCCACTGAGCTAAATCCCCAACCCCAGGATCAAATATTTAAGGCCAGTCTCAGCAACTTAGCAAAGCCCTAGGAAATTGGGCAAGCCACTGTCTGAAAATAAAAACTAAAAAGGTCTGGGGAAGTGGCTAAGTGTGAAGCACCCCTGGGTTCAATCCCCAGTACCAAAAAAGAAAAGAAAGAAAGAAATAGCCACAATCTACAGTATAAAAAGGCAACTAATGCAATAGGAGAAACAGGTGCAAATTATATATTTGATAAACGTTCAATATTTAGAATACACAAAAAATGAAAACTCAATACAAAGAGTTAAATAACCCAAGTTTTAAAAGTGCAAAGGAGGGCTAGAGCGGTGGCTTGGCAGTTGCGGTGCTTGCCTGGCATGTGCAAGTACTCAAGTTCAAACCCCAGCTCCCACGTACAGAACAAAGTGTTGGAGCAATGGAGGCCTCATGAAAAACTAAATAAAAAAATTTGATTCTCTCTCTCTCTCTCTGTCCCTCTCTGAGGAAAAAAAAATTTTTAAGTGCAAAGGACTTGAATAGATATTTCTGAAAAGATCAAAAAGGTGGTATACAAATAGCCAACAAGCATAAGAAAATGAGTTTGGTGTAACTAATCATCAGAGAAACACAATGTACGGGCTGGATCAGAAGCAGAGCCCTTGCCTGGCATGTATCAGGACCCAGGTTTCAACGCCAGCACCACATACACAATTAAGTGTGGGAAAAACAATAAACAGATGAACAAAAATCAGATGAAAAGATAAATTTGATTCTCTCCTTCTCTCACACACTTTCAAAAGAAAAAAAAAGGAAACAATGGAAACACATGAAACATCACCTCATATTCAGGAAGAAGGTCACTATCAAGAGAAACCCAGGGGCTGGAGCAGTGGCTCAGTGGTACTGCGCTTGCCTGGCATGTGAGGACCTGGGTTCAAACCCCAGCACCACATACACAACTAAGAACTGGAGCAACAAAAACCAGATGAAAAACTAAATAAAACAGATTCTCTTCCTCTCTCCCTCTTCCCCTCTCCCTCTCTTTAAAAAGAAACAAACAAACAAAAGAAAAGAAAAAACCAAAAAATAATAAGTGTTGGTGAGGATGTGGACAAAATTGAAACTAGTGGTGGGACTGTAAAACAGTACAACTACAGGGAAAACAGTACGCAGTTTCCATTAAAAATCAAAACTAAAACAACTGACCCAAAAATCCCACCTCTGCGTTAACACCCAAAAAGAATAAAAAGCAGGATTTAGGAGAAATATTTGTACACACATTTATAACAACAAAACTCACAACAGCCAATACAACTCATACACTCATCCGCAAGTGAACAGAAAAATAAAATGTGGTACACACACTGGAATGTCAAGCCTTAAAAAGTAAGATTTTGCTGGGTATGGTGGCACACACCTGTAATCCCAGTGGCTCAGGAGACTGAGGCAGGAGGATCACAAGTTCAAAGCCGGCCTCAGCAACTTAGCAAGGTCCCATGCAACTTAGCAAGACCCTGTCTAAAAACAAAAAGGGCTAGGAATATGGCTCAGGGGTTGAGCACCACTGAACTACAATTGGGGGGTGGGGACAGCAAGAATTAAGACTCTGGCAAAGCTTAGTGGCAGAATCTTCTAAGGTCTTCAGTGGAGCAACCAGTAGCCCTGCTGGAGAATTCTGTGTTTTTGCAAAGTCTTCAAAATACAAGCAGTACGGTTCAAAAGTGTCACCACCCTGCACTTATTGCAAGAATACGGGAAGATACTGACGTTTTTCCTAGGTACATATAGGTGAACCAAGCAATAAAAGTCAAATTTGGTAAAAATAATTTTAGAACACCATATTAATTTACAGTTTTCTCTCTTATAGGTACCTCCTAATTAAGCAGATGCTCTCCTGGGAGACATAAGATCATGGTTCAGTTGCTTCTCCAAGACCATCAAGGTCTGAAAAGAAACTTATAAAAACAAAGGATCTGTCAACTCTGGGAACTAGAAAATAGAAAAATAAATGTACGGAGTTCACAATCTATCACACTTGAATTCCTATCCAGGCAAACAGTTTAGAATATGAAAAAATAACTCAGAAAAGATAATATAGAAGCCAAAATAAAAGACACTGTTCATAGTCAAGTCCTGATTTACAGGAACGTGGTATTTCAGCACAATGCCTTCTGCTTTTTACTTCTAAATAGCTTTCTTCTGAGCACAACAGAACTATGAAAGGAAGCAAAACAAGGAACCACAAAAACAATCAATGACTATACCAGTTCATAGCTTTGGTAAAAGGCGTAATGGAAAAAGTAGAAAAAAAGAAAAATAACCAAAATTCACTTCTATGGCTGGACCTGCCCCCAGGGAGAGGTGGGGAAAATCCAACGGCAACTAAGCTAGAATGTCCTGTCTGTTCAGGCTGCCTTTGAGTGACCCTGGTGTTGTGCAAACCCTAACTCCCCAAACCAGCATTCCTCAACAAGCACACATTCTCCTGCCTCTCCTGAGCTGGAAAAAGGGAAATCTAACATTATGTAATTGCCTGCTTCCCACAATTTGAAGTTCGACATGCTACAATCCTAATTAGAGGGAGAACTTAGTGAAACATGACAAGTAACAAATTAGAACCCTACAGGCTGGAAATTCTCATCCCAGAGGCAAAGAGAAAGGGCTCTGCCTAACTTTGTAGCACACCTATCAACACACCGCTACTTACAGTGAAGGAGCCTCTTCCAGCCTTCCCTCTCATTTTGAGTCATCTCTCTAGATCTTTAGGAAAATACTCACTTCTCTTTACATCTGAGTTTATTTTACTCCGTGCAGGCCAGAATGAAAGGAGAAAACGGATGGAGCCTGGCAAAGTTTCTGCTACCCTCCAACGATCTACCTGGATGCTTTTTCTTACCTCCGTGATTACAAATCAAATCACACTGTGTCATTCTGCCCTCACTCCACTCATCTGTGTTTAAGAGATACAGAGCCAAGGGAATCTTTCCCATGTTTCTGTGACTCACTCCAGAGCTCATCAAAAGCCCACTGAAAGAATAAATGAGCTATCATCTAAAAATAATTAATGTATATCATCTAAGAATAATTAATATATACTTTGTTTTGAAGAACAAAGTACCATATAAGCATGTGAGTTTTTTCTTTTTAATTAACTGGCATAGAAAACAACTGAAAGAAAAATGCAATGAGGCCAATTTATTTCCTATACCAAAAACCAAGTGCAGCAGATAAAGGGTTGGATTGTGAGTCTGAGTCCCTCTGCTGAAGGCCGGCCTCCTAAGTGAGAAGGCACTTTTTCTCTCCTGGCTCTGATCACTCAACCAGGAAGGCAGGGTGGTGCCACATACATCAGTTAACAGGAAACTCCTACAACCCATTCCTTTTTAATGTACAATTGTCCCTGCACCTGACTCTGCTCACGCCCCACCCTCTGATAACTCTTGCAGTAACTTGAGGCCATCTAAAAGTTGCCACTGCTCCAAAATAAAGAAGGTATAACTACTTCTTGCAAATTGAAATGAGTTGAAGAAAGAAGGAAAAAAGTGAGCTTGGCTTTTCTAAAGAGCATACAAGTACTCTGAGTTAATAAAAATTTCTTAAAAAAAAAAAAAGCCTACAGGCTCTGCCACTTACCTCATAATTTCTTTTTCCATAACTTTGTAGTCTGAGTAAATCCAAAGCTTCATTACCAAACACCACATCAACGCCACTTTCAAGCTTTTCAACCTTACAATAAATTTTGATTTCTTTGGTTTTGCTTCTCCTCGTTTTAGTTATTTAATAAACATTGAACATTTAAAGGGGGAGCAAGTCACAAACTTCAACACAATAGATTCTAACTTAAGGGGGAAAAAAAACAGGAAACAAACACATTTAAATCTGGAAACCTGCCTCCCAATCACTACTTCCTGGTCACTACAACCTTCAACAAGTCACCTCAACTTTCTGGGTCTCTCAGTCTCCTCATCTGTAAACAGAAAAATTATGTTCAAAACCCTTTCGGTTCCAACCACCCATAAATTTGTTCATTAAAAAGAACACAACGCAAATAAGACTATATTCTACAAAGTACTTAAATGCACATAAAGTTCAGAATAAGTTCAATTGGTTTTTAAGATTACCATAGCCAGAAAATGGCAGAGGTGGTATTTGAAACCCAAACTTAAATTGGGCTACATTATTTCAAACTTTTTAAATAAGTTAAAATTTAAAAATAATTACCTGCAATGCAAAACCTTGAAGGAAGAATCAGGATTGTAACATGAAACCAGAATAGATTCCTAGAAGTAGCCCCACCGGATCAACATTTCCATAAAGCCAGGAGCATACTCTTGCTCTCCACTGGAATCAGAAACCAACAGTGGACCTCCCAGGTGGCAAAACTCAATAATACTGCTGTATGCACCACAACTCTCAAAAGGCTAGTGATGATGTGAGGGGGGGGAAAAATCTTTTATTTTGTAATTTTAACTTCTGCAACCTGGGCCAAAAAGAAGAAAGAAGCACGCACCACCAGAACTCTCGCTCTGTAGTACAGAGGTGAGTCTACTTATCTTCATCAGAAAAAAATGTTCCAATTTGGTCAGTGAACCAAAAGGCTCAACTCTGAAGAGGTCACCTGAACGCCTCCAGGATACTCATACTTCACTCATGCAATGACTGAGCCTGAGAATCTGTACCCTTAAACCATTTCAGATCTCATGCTCCTAACTTCACTGCTCAAAGAGATACTTAAAAAGTCATCTTTGGGGCTGGGTTGGTTTAGGTCAGAGTAGAGACTTTCCTGTGTACAAAGCCCTGGGTCTGATCCTCAGCACTGCAAAAAAAAAAAAAAGTCATTTATTGCCAGACCTGGTGGCACATGCCTGTAAGGTCAGCTACTTGGGAAACTAAGGCAGTAGGATCACAAGTTCAAGGCCAGCGTGGGCAACTTGGCAAGACCCTGTTGCAAAATTTTTTTTAAAAGTTTTAAAAAGGGCTAGGATGTGACTCAGTGGTAGGGGTGGAAGGGTACTTGCCTACTAAGCACGAGTTCCTGGTTTTCAATTCCCACTACCAAAAAAAAGAAGAAGAAAAGAAAAGAAAAATAGCCATTTAAGACAGAACACACACATACATACATCTTAATTCTGTCAACCAAGATTTCCCAAAGACTATAAAAATGCTAATCTCAAACAATCTTCAACCTGACTTGGATAACTTGCTAAGCTCCTTACTTAAAAGCTGTAATATATAAGTGAGGAAAATACACCAAACTTACAAACATAATTCAAAGCAAACGTGAAGTAAATACAAATGCAGAAAAGTCAAAGGACAGAGACAAAAGAAGACCAATACCATCACTGCCTGGCATTTCAAACCTAAAAGTTCACTGCACTAAAATCATGATTTCAAACTCAAGGAGCACTCACTACCAGTAACTGCAGAGAAGCTAACAGCAACACCTACTGACTGTCTGGAGCCGCTTACTAAATTTGTACTCTCCTTCAGCTTGGAGAAATCAAATAATAATAATCAATTTCAAGAGTTCTGCACTTAACATTGAGAAAAGAAAATAAGTCGTCAGTGACTTAAAAGCATTCATCCCCCTCCCCCAAATCTTATTCTGCCCCTAACCATTTATGTACAAACCATCACCCAAGTCATTTTAAATGTATTCTTAATTGCTAATGTCTTAATATAAATAATTTATTCCATGGGGAAATATGCTTTAATAATAATATTCTAGTTAATAACTGGGATGTCATCTCATATTTGGACACATCAGTGACCATAAAACTGCTTTCCTTTAAACCTTTTAACTGAGACTACTGCTATTACCACTGTTCTAAATTATCCCATGAGCTTTTTTTCCATCCTGGCAAGGGTAGCTTAATTGTAGCTTTCAAAAAATGAAAAAGGTAAAAATGAAAATCATTAAATCAGGATTCTATAGAAAACACTAAACTGGCTTCAGAGAGCAATTTTAATAAGACTGAATCTTGTACTTTTCCAAAAGAGTCAAGAAAATCTTCGCCATGGAAGTCACTGAAGGAAAATAAATATTTTTTTTAAAAAAAAGGTGAAAGTTGACACTTAACTCCCACAAAGTACCAGTATAAAAACAATGGCTTTAAGACTCTGAGTCAGAGTTTCAACATGAAAGGATTGCTTTATAGAGGAAACGCCAACCCCAGTTCATCCAGATAGACCTGGAACCTGATGAAAGTCGACACCTTCCCTCTGAAATTTGCATCGCATCACTGGCTCCAGTTTAGAAATACAATCGTTTAGCAGGTAGTATGAATTTCAGGAAATGCTGCCTCTAAACTATCCTTCATAAAATAAAATAAAATCTATAAGGTCTAGGAGCCATCCACTCTCAAAAGCTTCCCTTGGAAAACGAATGCCAACAATTCAGTTAAACACCTTCCTTGAAAGTGAACTATTTCCGTGTCTGTTTTCCAAATGGTGAGTCCCCAGAAATTGCAACCTGCCCAGTTAGAAATGCCATGCACCGATTTAAAAACCTTGCAATTTTCCTTTGAGATCAATGTTGGAAACAGATAAGGCCAGGGAGGAAAAGTTCTTTATGCAGCACCCTCACTCCTCTCCAGCCCTCATGCGGTTTACTTCCTCCAAAGAAAGCAGGCTAGAGCATCCCCGGATTTCACTCCCCCAAGAACCCCAAAAGGGAAATTAACAACCTCGGGCCCTCTCCCTTTCCCACGTTTAAACCACTCAGCCTGTCCCCTCCAACACAACCTGCAAAAGTGCTCACCCAGGTGACCGAAGGGGAAGGATCGCTCAATGGGAGACCACAGGCGCAGGGTGAGCGCAGCCACCCGTCAGGGGCGCGGGTCTCCCTGCCACCCGCAAAGGCTCCGAGAGATAGTGGAGATGTAGATTCCGAAGTGCGTGCGTGCGCGCGCGCTCGCCGGGTGCGGTGGAGCCCAGACTCGTCCCCGCCGGGTTGCGTTATCAGCACGCCACCAAATAGGAAATCAAACTTTAAGTGGCCTCCCAGTGTCCCGCTCCGGGCCCTAGACCCTAGTTCCAGCCAGAGACTGCACAGAGAGCTGTCAGTAGTCTCGCACCCCCTCTCCCAGCTCGGACCCGGGGCGCTGGGGGCTACTTACCGCTCCGCCCCTCCTGGAGGTGCCGCCGCGCGTCCGGGGCGCGTCCGCCGCGCGCTCTCCCTGGGGAGAAAGAGAAACCGTGCAGACGCTCGGTGCGCGCTCACTCGCCGCCTCCTGTGCAGAGAACAGCGGGCGCCGAGTGCCGAGCCCAGGAGGTTCTGGGGGAGGCGGGGGTGGAATCTGCCCAACTCTCGAGCGTGGCTCCGAAGGGAACCCGGAATGCAGGCTGCCAGCAACCGGCGGGGGCCTCCCTCCGGGAGGAGTGAGGAACAGAGGTGCCCGTCCCCGGGCATCAACTATTGTCTAGGCGCCCGGGCCCCGGCTTGCGCCTCCCCCAAGGCTCAACGTCCCTCATCCCACCTTCGTCTGCTCCCGGGAGAAAGAGCTGAGGGGGGGCGGGCGCAGGCAGCCCGCGAGGGGTGGCCGGGCGTCCAGGGTCCAGAGGTCCGAGATGGGAGCGGGGGAAGGGGAGGTGCGTGCCGAGTGGGGGAGGGGACAGGTAACTGCCGCGGGGGGCTGGAAGGCCCGGGAGGACCCGTGCGGGAGGAAATGGGGAGGGAGTCGCGGGGGGGCGGGAGGGGATGGAGTGCCTGGGGGGGCGGCCTCTGGGGCGCAGACCTGGCCCTCCCTGGGGACCCTCCTCCAGGGCACTCGGCGCCGCACTGACTTTTCGCTCACTCGCTCAAGCACGCACTGAACTCGCTCACAAAGTTGCCGGCGGTGGCGGCGCTGCACTCGCCCTCCTCCCCTCCCCGCCCCATTCCTTCCCCTCCTGCGCTCCCTCCCTCCCTCCCCGCCAAGTCTCGGGTGAGATCACCGAGAGGCTGCTGTGCGCTGTGCGCAAATCTCGCGAGAGAAGCGACAGCGCGGCCCAGCCACCGAGGGAAGTGAAAGGAG
>PVKS010038710.1:0-17745 GCA_004027875.1 Aplodontia rufa
AGACCCCTTCTTACTTTCCCTCTCTCTCCCATCCTCCACTTCTCCCCTAACCTCTCCCCAACCTATATGGCTCACCTAGATTACTAGATTATGTGCTGTTATGTCTTGGTGGGTCCAATACTCAAACCTGAGTTTAGCTCCAGTCTCCACACATGAGGGAAACTATTTGACCCTTGATGCTCTGGGCTTAGCTAACTTCACTCATCACAATTTCTTCCATTGTAATCCATTTACCTTCAAAGCCCACAATATTGTTGTTTCTGATAACAGAGTAAAACTCAATCATAAAATATACCAGAGCTTTTGGATCTATTCATGCAGTAAGGGGCATCTGGGTTGGTTCCATAATTTAGCTATTGTAAATTGAGCTGTTACAAAAATTGATTTTGTTGTGTTGCTGTAATGTGCTGATTCTAATTCCTCTAGGAAAATATACAGAAGAGGGTTAGCTGGTTGGAAAGATAGATCAATCCCTAATTTTTTGAGGAGTCTCCACAATGCTTTCCATAGAGCTTATACCAGTCTGCAGTTGCACCAAAAGTAAGCTAGTGTTCCTATCTCCCTAAACCCCCTCCAGCATTTGCTAATGTTTGTCTTCTTTATCTTTGCCAGCCTGATGGGAGTGAGGTAAAATCATAAAGTAGCTTTGACTTGCAATTCTCTGATTATTAGTGGTTTGGAACACTTTCTCATGTATTCATTAGTTTGATTGATTTCCTCTTTGAGAAGTTTCAGTTTAGCTTTCTGGCCCATTGAATGATTGGATTATTAGTATTTTTGATGTTAAGTTTTTTGAGTACTTGTAAATTTTGAATATTAGTCCTCTGTTGGAGAAATCACTGGCCATGATCATATCCCATTTTGTGGGTTCTCTCTTGATATTTACGATCGATTCCTTGGCTGAGCAAAAGCTTTTAATTTAATGGCATCAACTCATTAATTATTATTTTTTTAAGAGATAGAGGGATAGTGAGAGAGACAGAGAAAGAGAGAAACAACTTTATTTAGTTTTTCACATGGCTTTAGTTGCTCCAACACTCAGTTGTGTATGTGGTGCTGGGGTTTGAACCCGGGTCCTTGTGCTTGCCAGGCAAGCGCCGAAACCGCTGAGCCACTGCTCCAGCCCCTAACTCATTAATTCTTGACTGTAATTCTTTCACTTTGGGAGTCTTCTTGAGGAAGTTATTGTCAACTCCCAACAAACATGTATCAAAAAATAAAATTACAGAACAATATCCCTGATGAACATCAATGTAAAAAAATTTAACACACTTCTAGCAAACTACATTCAAAAGCACATTAACAAGACAACTTATCAAAATCAAGTGGAGTTCATTCCATGTGTGCAAGACTAGTTCAAGATATGCTAATTAATAAATGTGATTCATCACTTAAACAGAATTAAGGGCAAAAACCATATGATCATCTCAACAGATGCAGAAAAGGCCTTCAGTAAAATTCAGCACCCATTTATGATCAAAACTCTACAGAAAATAGGAATCAAAGGACTTATCTTTGTAAAGGCCATACATACATGCCAATCCCTCAACTAGTATAATACTAAATGGAGAAAAGCTGAAAGCATTTCCACTAAATTCGGGAACAAGACAAGGCTTCTGCTCTTATTGTGTTTACTCAATATAGTCCTTGAAACCCTAACTATAGTAAATAGGCAAGGGAATGAAACCAAAGGGATAGGAATAGGAAGACAAGAAGTTAAACTATCCCTTTTTTGCTGACAACATGATTCTGTATCTGGAAGGTCCAAAAACTCCACCAGAAAATAACTTGAGCTTATAAACAAATTTAGCAAGGTATAAGGACACAAGATCAACACCCATAAATCAAGAGCTTGTCTACATACTAACATGTAGAAAACATGCAGATTGGAAGAAGAAATCAGGAAATTGGCACCATTCACAATGTCCTGAAAAAGAATAAAATACTTGGATATTAATCTAGCATGAGAAGCAAAAGAGCTCCACAACAAAAATTATTGACCATTGAAGACAGAAAATGAAGAAGCCCTGAGAGGATGGAAAGACATTTGATGTTCTTGGTTAGGCAAAATTAATATAATTAAATTGTCCATTCTGTCAAAAGTGCTATACAGATTCAATGTGACCCCCATTAAAATACCAATTTAATTCTTTAGAGATATTGAAGAAGCAATTCTCAAATTCATTTGTAATAGCAAGAATCCCAGTATAGCCAAAACATTACTAAGCAAGAAAGATGTAACAGGTGATTTTGCAATATCAAACCAAAAATTAATCCATAGAGCTGTAGTAACAAAAACATCATGGTAATGGTATGAAAATAGGAATGATGACCAATGAAATAGAAGATTCTGAAACAAATCCACAAATCTTTAAATATCTCATCTTTGATAAAGATGGTCAAAATATAACATGAAGGAGGGATAGCCTATTCAACAAGTGTTGCTGGACAAACTGGACAACCATGTATAGGAAGTTGAAATTAGATCTTTCTCTCTCAAGTTGCATAAAAATCAGATCAAAATGGATCAATGAATTAGGAATCAAGCCAGCTATTATACAACTACTGAAAAAAATTAGGAAATAACTATTTGCTATTTCAGGAAAGATAAATTTTAGGAGCCTTATATGAACCCATGAATTCATAAAAATTTGTTCTATATTGACTGATGAAATTTAATATAAAAACACCACTGATACTTGGGTTATCATTTCTGGCAAAGAAAACAGCAAAGGCCTTTGGGAATAAGAAGTTCATTTTGAAGATACTGTTAGGGAAGAAAATTCCATATCTTTATTTAATATGGCCTTAAACTTGGAGACTAGGAGGAGGAATATGAGCTAAGCTAAAGATAGTAGAAGTGGAATTGTAATGTCCTCTGTTTTCTAAAGCTGAGGAAGAAAAATCAGATGTGTTATATGTGTATTGTGCTTCATTGTACTGAATATACACAGCTAAATAATCTTACAATAAACGAACAATTAAATAAAAACTAACTTTATCCCCCAAATTTCCAATTAGAGAGTACGAGAGTGTAAAGTAGAAAATCCTCACTTGCTAATGCTAGATATATAGTTCTATTAGGAATGTACAACCTTTCAACTGTATAGAAACAGATGAAGTTTAGGACACAGAAGATTAGATTCAGAGGACTAAAGTTAATAGTACAGATTCAACAATTCAAAATATGACCAGAAACAAGTCATTGTGAAATTACAATGAATAGCAAGGAATTAAAATGTTGGAAAAGTTGCCTGAATTTGCTAATGTGAAATTCAAATCACTACAATAGAGTTTAAGCTTTTATATGCTGAATTAATTAACACATGAGCATGCATTCATTCCTAATATGCATTAGGGTTTGGTATTTGGGACTGTTATTGCTGTCTCTGTAGAGTTTTATGTCATTTTTTCTCTTACATGATATTTCTAAAATAGCATCTTTATATCACTTACAAAGTTCTTTCTTTGGTGTCATTTATATTTCATTTCAGTACAGGATGCAGACATAAAAATTTTCATAATATACATGCTATATTTACCATTAAAATATTACAAAGATTATTTATATCCTAGTATATAGAGCCTCATTGTGCTATTAATATGATAACAGATAATATATATGAATGATTATACAACTTCTTATTATGTGAATGTCAGGTGAAATACCAGAATGTAATTACTATTCAATTACACACACATACACACAATCATACATACAGTTATATATAATTAATGATTCTAAAACACTGAATACTCCATGAACAATCTCAAAATCTTTGCAAACTTTCTACCCATTAGCCTTTAATATAATCATGCAAGAAAACATCACCTATTTATTGCCACTACTTTTATCTCTTAAGTGTCTTGAATATGTTTTTCTGAGCTCTGGATTTCCATAAAATTAAATATGATATCCAATATTAATTGATTCTGGATGGTACTTTTTTGCATAATTATGATTTGGAAAGGCCTGTTGATACAATTTGCACTCAATTGTCACAGTAATATTAAAGAAAATAGGTTCAGGTGGAAATATAATAAATTTTTTAACTATTATAGTATCATCATCCAGCAAAACATCGAAAAAAGAATAAGATAATAGAAATACATGATGCAATGTTTGTCATATCACTATAATTCATCATATAACTTTAATGCGTTCATGATAATTTACATTTGAAAGTTCCTTTACATCAATAATTTTATTTTCTATAAGTAAATTCATTTCTTGATCTGTAGGGTATTGTTGTGTTCCCGTTTAACATGCAAAATAAAATAAAGTTTCAGAGTTGAAGTGACCGCAAGTGACACTTACACCCAGTTTCCCCTTCTCTCTGCTGAGAGTTCTTGGATCCATAATTTCATGACAACTCCCACAAATGAGAGAAGCTTAATTTGAATTCTACTGGATAAAGAATGAAAAAAAATAATAGCATATTATTTTCTCTGTGCATTGGACGTAATAAAATTAACTACAATTTGATTTGGACTACATTTCCTTTACTCTTGCCTTTACTAGGTTTTGTGATTTCAGGAACATGATGATTCTTCTCTATTCATGACTCTTGCTTCAACTAGGAAAGTCACATTCTCAGGCTCCCTTGGCTTGGATATTATCCTTTTTATATTCCCTCCTCTTCCTTTTGCTTTTCTTATTGTTGTTTAATTAAGCTTTTTCAAACGTTGAGACAATTACAGATAATCATGCAATCATATGGAATCATACAGAGACTCTGTGTATCCTTTTAAGAGGTTACCCCAATAGTAACATCTTATAAAATTATAAGATATCACAAACAGAATGCTTACACTGTTCCATGTAATCTGCAGAACATTTACTTGAAAAGGCCTGTCACATTATTTTTCATATCCACATTCACTTCTTTCCTGCTACTTTCTCATTCTCCCTAACCCATGGCAACTTATAGTCAGGTCTTTTTCTATAATCTTATCATTTCAGAATGTCATATAAATGGAATCATACAATTTGTAATGCTTTTTTATTGACTTGTATCATTCAGAATAATGATCAAATTTCCCAAGTTGTCGTCTGTAAAAGTGCTTGACTCTTTTTGATGCTGAGAAATGTTCCATGATATGAATGCACCTCAGTGTATTTAATCATTTATCACAGTATTGGGGCTATTATGTCTGAAAGTGCTATTAATAAACTTATGCTGGAGTGTGAACTTACATCTCCGCTTATCTGGATTAAACACCAAATAGTAGAGTTGTTGGGCTGAATGATAGTTGTATGCTTAGTTTTAGAAGTTGTTAAACTATCCTATGCAGTGGTGTGACACTTTAGATTCCTACCAGTATATGCATATGAGTAATACTGCTTCCGTAAGGTCATATTGCTTAGTTTTGTCCATTCTGATAAGTGTGTAGTCATATCTCATTGTGATTTTAGTTTACATTTCCCTAATGACTAATGATGCTGAATAGGTTATATGTGATTATTTTTAAACTGTATATTCTCTTGATGGAAATGTCCATCCATGTTTTTGCCCACTATGTTCTTAGATTGTTCCTTTTTTACAAGTTTTGAAATTTCTTAATTTATTCTAAATTATTAATATATTCCTTTGGCTTTTTCATATATGGTTTGCAAATATTTTCTCACATTCTGCCTTTCTTTTGCCTCTTTTTCTTCTTGGCAAGGTGTTGGATAGAAAAATAGCTTTTTTAGTTTCATAAAGTTCAACTTTCAAATTTCACTAAAGGATTATAATTTTGGCAGCATATCTGAAAATTCTTTGCCTAGATCCAAGTGGGGAAAGATTTAATCCTATGTTTTAGAAGCTTAACATTTTCCATTTAATTACTTGATTCATTGTTACTTAATATTTGTTAACACATGACATGACTGTTTTGCCTCTGAATATCCTATTGCTCCAGCATCATTTATTGAAAACGTCATTCCTTCTTTATTGGAATATTGTTATACTTTTGTCAGAAATCAGTGTCCTACATCCAGGAAGACTATTGTCAAATCCCCTATTCATCTCATTACTGTGTCTATTTTTCAACTGTTACCACACAACATTGATTACATGTAGAAACTACATAGTGAGTCCAGAAGTAAATGCATTCATATTATTTCATTCAAACAGTGAAAAACCTGTTTAAGTTAATTTAGCTCTATTTCCTTCTGTACAATTTTTAGAATAAACATTGTTGTAATAAAAAAAATCTCAATTTGGATGTGAATTGTGTTAAACAATTATATCAATTTAGGAAAAATTGACATATAAGGTTAAGTATTTAAACTCATGAGAATAGTATGTATTTTGATTTAGTTTGCTTTTTAGAAGTAGAGGAACATACAGTAAATCAATGATATAAAGTATATTATAGTGAAGTCATAAGCAGGTAGCAGTTATTTATTGTCATTGTCAAGTATTATGTACTGTATGCAATTGTATATGCAGAATTTTTATGGAACTGACAACACAAAAAGTCTGTTTACACCAGCATCACCACAAACATTTGAGTGATGTGTTGTACTTTAACATAATGGACACAATGCCACCAGGCAACCATAATTTTTCATCTCCATTATGACTTCATGAGATCACTGTCATATATCCCAACTATCATTGACCAAAATCTTGTTATGTAGAACACGGCTGCATTTTATAAATTCATTAAATTGATATACCCCATCAAGTCTGATTAACTCAGACTAAAAACAAAAAGGCACAAATGCTCAATCCTAAGAATGTAACAGCAGAGTTTATTAGAGTCCCAATAGAGTGTAAAAAGAAAATCTGAATATATAGTTACAAATTTGTGCCACTTATCTAAAAATTTCAGCAAGTGTTCATCAAAAAATCATGTAGAATCCAAAGCCTACTTCAACCAGAAAAGACATAAGAATATGTGATCGGTGTTCAGTTTTTGAAGCAATTGAAACTGGAGATGCAACTTGTTTTTAAAGAAAGTTCAAAATGGGGCTGTAAATTATTACAACTGCTATGGAAATCAGTATGGAGGTTCTTCAAAAGGCTAGGCATGGAACTACCACATGATCAAGCAATACTACTCTTCATTATTTACCCTGAAGAATTAGATTCATTATACTACAGTGATACACGCATACCAATGTTTATTAGCAGCTCAATTCACAATAGCTAATCTATGGAATCTGCCTGGGTGTCCATCAGTGGATAAACAGATAAATAAAATTTGCACAGTGGAGCTTTATTTAGGCATAAAGAAAAATGCAGTTATGTCATTTGCAGGATGGAATTACAGACCATCTTGTTAAGCAAAATAAGTCAAACTCACAAAGTTAAGAGTCCTACGTTTTCTCTGATATGTGAAAGCTTGAAAACAAAGGTTGGGATAGATCTTCTACAAAATAAAGGGAGATCAATAGAGGAAAGGGACTAACTTGTGGGTGAGTGGGAAGGTGGGAGGAGGGAAATGCTTAAGGGTGATGTTTCAAGATTTTCAACACTGTACTTAAAAGATATGAAAAATAGAACTGAAGAGTCTAGATGCACATCAGCACATATATGTTGACTTGATCTGTGATAAAATTTCTCAGGAGTTCAGTGAATAAGTATTCAATTGTTTAGAAAGAAAATAGTGCTAAAAATAAGAAACATTCAGAACATACAGAAAAAAAAAATCCTACCTTACATCACACAAAAATCTTTCATGATGGATTAGAGACCAAAATGTGAATGAAGGATAAGATAATAAATCACTTAGTTGTAACCATAGAATTTCCTTATGACCATAGATCAGCAAAGTTTTATTAAAAGAACACTAATGTGGAAGTGCTGGAGTGGCGGTTCAGCAGTTACGGTGGAATGCACGAGTACATGAGTTCAAACCCCAGTACCACATGCACAATGAAGTCTTAGAGCAATGAAAGCCACATGAAAAACTAAACAAAAAATTGTTTCTCTCTCTCTCCTCTTTCTCCCCCTCTCTCTCATTACTCCTCTCTCTTAAAACAAAACAAAACAGAAAAACTCTAATCAGGCTGGAGCAGTGCCTTGGCAGTTATGATGCTTGCCAGGCATGCAGGAGTTTACTGGTTCAAAACTCAACACCACATACACAAGCAAGTGTCAGAGCAACCATAATCGCATGAAAAGCTAAACAAAATTGATTCTCTCTCTCACTCACTGTCCCTCTCTCTTTAGGAAAAACAGCACATTAATCATGAAGGAAAAAAATAGAAACTTTGATTTTATTAAAATTGAGATTACTTAATTTAATTGATATAAAAATATTGATAAAGAAAGCCAAGTCACAGATTAACAAGAGTGTAATTTAAACTTTTGAATTACATAGATTACTGTGACTATTGACAGTACGTATATCTATGAAAATATTAATGTTGATATTTTGTATACAGAATATATAATGTCTATCATTGCAATGAGTAAAAGTTAAAAATAACTGTTCTTTCAACATAAAGGAAATCAATATAATAAGCAAATGATGCAAATGTTAACATCCTTAGTTATCACGGAAATTGAAGAAAAATGAAACAGCTCTGTTGTACCCTCCAAAATGTCTAGAAAGTAGGAAGGCGGCAAGCAGTTGGAGCAGTGCAATCTCATATGCACCATATGAAGTTCACGTTAGTCAATCTCTTTTGAATATCTATTTGGCAATATTTTTTGTGACTCAGTAATTCTACCCTAGGTATGTCCCAACTCTATTTTCCAGTGAAAATGGTTGCAAATGTTTACCAAAAAAACATGTAGTATAATAGTAGCAATACTCATAATGCCTGTCCTAGTATCTTTTTTGTTGCCATAGTAAAATATCTGATGCTGGGTAATGTATTAAAAAGAGATCTATTGGGGTCATGATTCTGGTGGCTGGAAAGTCTAAATAGCATTGTTTCTGATAAGGGTCCTCTGCTGTGTCACAACATGGTAGAAAACCAGAAAGGTAAAACCCATGTGTAGAATGTGCATGTGGTTTTACAGAAATGAATGCGTTTCAGGAGACCAGCATTAATCCCTTCTGAGCGTGCTGTCTAATAATCTAATCACTGTTCTTCATGTTCACCCCTTAAATATCTACCACCTCTCAATACAATAATATTAAGGACCAGCTTTCAGCAAACAGACATCGATAGACAACAATAGCCAAATTATAGCCATACCCCAGACATAAACAATCTTAAACAATAAATACAGGAAGAAGAAAAAAGAAAAGAAAAAATGTAAATCTGACCTTCAGTTGAGCGAAAGGAGCCAGGAATAAAATATTGCATATAAATAGATCATACAGTATTAATCTCTGGAGATAGAAATTAAGACAGTATTTACTTTAATGCCAACCAATGACAGGGTGGAAGCATTTATGAATCTTTTGTTCTATATCTAGATGAACATGCTACTGACTCACAGCCTTCTTTGAATATCTTGAAAATATCTCTTTACTGTTGTAATATTTGTATGTGTATGCTTATTTTCTGTCATTTATATTTCCACTAATTTTATTACCCGTTCTACATTCTGGTTTTGAAACCTTTGGATGTTTTCATTTATGCCCACAATTGTTCATTGCTCTTTCAGTCAAATCTTTCTTCATTTGGCATTTTATATATAATTCAGCCCTCATCTCTGAGATATTTTTGTCCTTTGTTGCAAATATCCTTAGTTTCATCAGTTATTGCTTCACATCTACCTTTCTTTTAATTATATTCTGAATATTTATATTCTAAATATTTTCTATTTTATGGATTAAGATATTCCTTAATATCTTAATTCCTTAATTATTTGTTTCATGAGATTTCTTTTGTTTCATTATTTTTGTCCGATTTGTGTTGGGATTTTAGAGTAATATTTTCCTGTGTGCAGAACTGTGGTCCTTATTTTCTCTTCTATCACTTAAGATGGACTCTTTATGGATTTTTGCAAATCATTTCCCATTTGTTTTGTTACGCATTTGCAATTTGTGTATCTAGCAATGTCCAATATGTCTATGTCAATTGGTAAAAACAGTACACTTATTACTTTTTTTTTTTACCCAAGTCCATCCTCTGTTATTGGAA
The DNA here is from genome assembly GCA_004027875.1 of Aplodontia rufa. NCBI lineage: Eukaryota > Metazoa > Chordata > Mammalia > Rodentia > Aplodontiidae > Aplodontia > Aplodontia rufa. The sequence continues at coordinate 10,037 of PVKS010038710.1, forward strand.
TCATGAAGTGTAGTTTATTTAATGACTTTTTAATGTCAGTGATGGTTTTATGAGCTGAATTTGTGCATATCCTTTTTTCCCAAAATTATTTTGTTCTTTCCATTTCCTGCCAAGCTTGTAGAAGAGGTTTTTTCCTTTTATTTGCATTCCTATACCATGGAAGCTCTACCTTCCAACAGGGACTCCCCTGTCCCTTACACTGCAGATTTCTAAAGATGGTGTTCTAATTCACACCAGTGGTGGATCAGTTCACCTCAGGGACGATTTTGACTTTTTTCTCACTTAAAGAAGGACTCTCTCTTGTAAGTTTCTGATTATCTGGACCATATATTGATCTTTTTTCAGTTCAGTGCCATCTGAACTATCCCCAGCAAGGTCTAGAGATTTCAGATGATTTGTTTATTATATTTTACTTGATTTCAGATTAATGTTTGCAAGTGAATTGAGGTTCATAGCATTCTGTCTCTCAGTTTTTCTCTAAGCGTGTAATATGTGAATTTTATTTGCTGTCTTCTATGACATATGTGGATAGTATAGAATGCATTTTGAAATTTTGATTTATGCATTTGATCTTATAGTGACCTGGAAAGATTTACTTTCCCTATGATGAACTGAAGCTCCTTCCCACATGCTGACCACATGTAAATTTGTATAAGCAACAGAAAATGTAAATTCTCATGGTAAAAAGAGACATTGCTAACTTTGCATATGATGAACCCCTATTATTATTATATTACTATTTACTTTTACCTTCATATCCATTAATATTTCTTCATTTTGCCTAGATGCAATTTACAATTGTTATTCCTTCTTGGGGAATTGACCTCTTTATAATTTAAACAACGTCCCATTTTCATTTCATAACCATTCTCAACTTAAAGTCTAGTTTTTTAGACGTTAGTATACCTCCTGCTATTTACTTTAAAGTTACCCTTTGCTTGAAGTATCTTCTTTCTTCCACTCACTTTCCTCCATGTGCATCTTTAAGGCATAAGTAGGCCTTGCTTTTATTTTATGAATTTTGCCACACTATTGCTTCTGGTTATAGAACTTGATCAATTATCTCTCAAGGATAATATTTATATATATTTTCTATAATAAAAAATGCTGTCATGGTATTCTTTGTTTCTGAGTTATTTTGTTGTTTCTCTCTTCTTTTGTGATTATCTACCTTTATGATTTCATCATTTTATGCTCCTAAGTTTGTATTTCTTTCTCTTTATCATTTATGCATTTGCTACATTTTTAAAAGATAAATTCTGGAAGGCAAAGTAAAAGTAGAATTTTGTATGTGGCAAGTTTTCCTATTGCTTGAAATAATATTTTACAACAATAAAAACTTTTGTGTAAGCTTCATAGTAACTACAATACAAAAAAAATTTATTAGACCAACAGCAAATACTTAGCTTTGTGTATTGTGTATTACTGTACAACTCATTGTATCATTAATTACTTTTGAAAGTTTTGATTTTAACCTTAGTACTAGAGCTATGAAGGGTTGAACATCACCATTACTATGTTAGTATATTTTGGATTTGATTATGTACTTACATTTACCTGTGAATTTTATGTTTCATATGCTTCTTTTTTTGTGTCAGGGATTTTCTTAATCATTTCTTGGAGGGAACTTCTAAAAATAGTGAATTTCTTTAGCTATTGCTTTTCTGGGAAATACTTTATTCCTGCTTCATTTCTGAAGGACATTTTTTGGTTGGTGTAGAATTATTGGCTAACAGTATTTTCTTGTTCTGCTTTACTTTTCTTTCATCACTAAGAATATATAATCCTGAGATTCCAGGTGGCAGATTAGAGGAAGGTTTCATTCTTACTTGCTCTGTGACTTGGGATTCAAGCAGCAGGAATACTGCTTCTCAGTGAGGTAGATGAAAGAGAGATTTCACTAAAATTATTGTTGGACAGTCAGAGGGTCTTGGGACTCAGACATTTTGGTACATTAATCAGAGAAAGAAGACTACACTGGAGCCAAGCTGGTTGCAGCAGCAGCATTGGTAGTGACAGCAGCAGCAGTAGCAGTGCTGGTTCACCACAGAGGAAGATCACAGAAACACAAGGGACAGATTTGGTGCATAAAAGCCTGAAATCAGAAAAGCAGCCTGAACGTAGCTGATTCGAGGCTTCACTGTGCACTGGTGCTTGAAAAGGGTTGTTTCTCAACTGGCTGGAGAGAGCAGAAGTGGGAACCATCCTGAGGCAGCCATGCTGCAACTGCTGCAGGAGCTGGAGATCATAGACAACACTGCCACACTGTGCTGACAAGTGCCTATCATATGGCCTATGGTGTACCTAGCAGGACATGAGTGAGATAGGCACAGAGAAGATTTTTACCCAGGGGAATTCAAGTCAAAAAGGAAAGAGGAGCACAAATTGCTTCTTCTTTGAATCTGGCAGGTCACAGGACCAGCTGAAGTGGGACAGGAAGCTGAACAGTCAGGTGTCCATATGATCAGGGACTAAGGCTGGGAACGCTGTTTGTGGGCAGCAGAATGTATGGAAGATAGGCTTCACTGCCCCGTGAGTAGAATTCTTGGGAGTCTTCTGAGATCCAGACTCCTGAGACAGATCAGCAACTGCCAAGCCCAAGGAGTAGGCTGATTTAAACTTTCCAAGTAGATAACACTCAAAAATTCTCCTGAGAACTTAGACTTAAGCCCCACCAAGCACACTCCACTAGTTTAACTCTGTAGCAGTCCCACCCTGGCAGTGCATTGATCTAGTCTGTGCAGACAAAACTTCAGTAAGTCTCTAACCTTCCTTTACTCCAGCAACAAATTTGCAGAAGAAATCAGGAAATCTATCCCATTCACCATCTCCTCCAAAAAAATGAAATACTTGGGCATTACTCTTACAAAGGATATTAAGGACCTCTTCAAAGAAAACAATCAAACACTAAAAAAAGAAATTACAGAAGACCTGAGTAGATGGAAAAACATTCCATGCTCATGGTTAGGCAGAATCAATATAATAAAAATGGCCATTCTACCCAAAGCCCTATACAGATTCAATGCAATTCCCATCAAGATACCTATGGTATTCTTCACAGACATACAAAAAGCAATTCTCAAGTTTGTATGAAATAACAGGAGACCCAGACTAGCCAAAATATTACTCTAGAGAAAGGAAGAAGTAGGGGGTATCTAAATCCCTGACCTGAAATTATACTACAGAGCCGTAGTAGCAAAAACAGCATGGTATTGGTATCAAAACAGAACCGAAGATCAGTAGAACAGAATAGAAGATCCTGAGACAAACCCTTATACCTTTAACTATTGATATTTGATAAAGGGGGCAAAAGCATAGTGTGGAAGACAGATAGCCAGTTCAACAAATGGTGCTAGACAAATTGGACAGCCATGTGCAGACAACTGAAGCTGGATCCTTATCTTTCACCCTGCCCAAAAATTAAATCAAAATGGGTCAAAGATCTGGGTATTAAGCCAACAACTTTAAACTTACTAGAAAAAGAAGTAGGGTCAACACTACAGTACATAGGAGTTGGCAGTGCCTTCCTCAACAAAACCCCCATGTCTCAAGCAGTAATGTTAAGAATAAATGAATGGGATGCAATTAAACTAAAAAGTTTTTGCACAGCTAAAAAGCTAGTCAAGAGCATCATGAGAGAACCTACAGAATGAGAGAAAATCTTTGCCTGCTACACCTCAGACAGAGGGCTAACATCCAGAATATATAGAACTAAGGAAACTAAACACCAAAATAAAAAATAATCCAATCAATAAATGTGCTATAGATCTTAAAAGAAACTTCTCACCAGTGGAAGTCCAGAAAGCCCATAAATATATGAGAAAATGCTCTACATCATTAATTATAAGGGAAATGCAAATCAAAACTTCAATGAGATACCACCTCACTACTGTTAGAGTGGCAAAAATAAAAAATTCTAACAACAACAACAGATGCTAGAGGGGCTGTGGGAAAAGAGGAACACTGTTACACTGCTGGTGGGACTGCAAACTGGTTCAGCCATTATGGAAAGCAGTGTGGAGAATCCTCAAAAAATTAAGGATGGAACTACCTTATGACCCAGCTATCCCACTCCTGGGAATTTTCCCAAAAGAGTTAGAGTCAGCATATTATAGTGATGTGTCTTCATTAATGTTTATAGCAGCTCAATTTACTATAGCTAGATTATGGAACCAACCCAGATGCCCCTCACTTAACGAGTGGATACAAAAACTTTGGTACATATATACAATGGAATACTACTCGGCAATTAGAGAAGACGATATTATGGCTTTTGCAGTCAAATGGATGGAGATGGAAAGAATTATGCTCAGTGAAATATCCCAATCTCAGAGACTCAAGGGCCAAATGGTATTTCTCATCTGTGGAAGCTAGAATACATGGGGAAGCAGTACGTTAGATGGCTAAGCTAACAATATCTTCAAATTGTATGATTCTCAATGCAATAGGGACACGACTCCCTAGAACACTTAAAGATGTAGAGAGGAGGTCGGGGGGTATGAAGAAATCCTGGGAGACAGGAGGGTGGGAATATGGGGGAGTCATATCAGAAGGAGATCTCTGTCCTACATGAGATATCCATTTAACTCAGGAGTTCTTCTGGGGGAAACAGCAACAGGGTGAACCCAAGCTGGACATCCATGATATGGCATCAGCCCTGGATAACTAAGTATATATGCATTGGTTCTTGAATTTTTGATAATGTTTCCACCTCAATTTTATCTCTATATCCATCTAATAAAGAAAGAAAGAAAGAAAGAAAGAAAGAAAGAAAGAAAGAATAAACTTTAAAACATGCTGCCTAAAAAAAAAACAAAAAACTTTAACTGATATTACTTCCCATTAAATATTATCTCCTACTGGCAAAAAGGGAAGATGAGACTCATTTTTTTCCCTTTTTTTTAGTCAGAAATTTATTTGTTGAACAATAAAATAAGCTTCTAATGAAATAATATAATATATATAAAAATTCTGAAAATTAGATTTACCCCGAAGAGCATCCAATTACCTGCCCTTACCCTCCTGTGTCCGTCCTTCCCAATACATCTCTGTAAATGCCTTCAGTCATGTGAAATTACATCTTATCCTGATTTAAAACATGATACTAGACCTCCTATCTCAATGGCCAGAGTCTAGCTTCAGCCTCCACAGTTAAGTGAAGACATTCAACCCTTAGTTCTCTGGGTTATGCTTATTTTACTCAGAATAATTTATTTCATAGCCATCTAATTACCTTCAAAGGCTGCAATATCATTGTTTCCAATTGCTGAGTAAAACTCCATGGTATATATATACCACAGTTTTGGATCCATTCATCCAGTGAGGGACAGCTGGGTTGTTTCCATAATTTAGCTATTGTAAATTGAGCTGCTATGAACATTGACTAGCTAACCTCAGGCTTAGTTCACCCTAAGTGACATCTCAGAGAGCAACACAAAATAAGAAAGGACTTAACAATTCCCAGCCCTTCTCTTGCTCTTTGTGCATAGCTCAGGAAGACGTTGAAAGAAAGACAAGCATACGCAGTGATCATCCATTCTCAGTGACTATTTTGACCAACTCAGTGGAAATTATTTCTTCAGTTTTCACTAAGAATCCTTTTCCCTTTTTTTTTTTTTTTGGTGTGTGTGTGTGTGTGTGTGTGTGTGTGTGTCCTTGCTGTGCTAATTGATTCATGGACATATATGCATATAGATATTTATCCTGATTCATGGACTTATATGCATATAGATATTTATTCTTTCTCCTCATTTTTAGCATTTTTAATGAAACTACTTTCCCTTGCCTAGTCTTTTGAGTGTTAGGGTTTTTAGTTTATATAGTTTTGCTTTGGTTTGTATTGTTTTCATTTGTCCCTCGTTCCTCTTTTCTTCCGCTGCTAACAATCAAATTATATGTTCTCACATTTTCTCTCCTTTTGTTCTTTCTTCTATTTTCTCTGCTCCTTCCTGTAAACACACCTGCTACATCTGTTCTGCATTTTCTGTTTACTTTTGAAATTGTAACTGTTTTCTACCTTCCAATCACATTCTCTTTTTTCTTATTTAACTGTATGCTTAGTGTCCTTTAGAATTAATTGATTTATATAACTCCTGCTCCCACCATTAATGCCATGGCATTTGTTACTTCAATGTATGACATAGTAGATACATGTTGAAATAGTTTATTGTTACTCATTGCTTTTGCTGTTGGTAATTTCTTACCCCACCATTTGTTTCTTGGGGTAATTATCATAGAAAGTATCACAGTAGGAAACAATTTTTATTTTAATGCTGCATATTGTTTGCATTGGTTATTGGTATTGTTTTCCCCTATTCTGTGAGGTTCTGGGAAACTACAGGAAGACCCCAATTCACAGAGTAAAAACTCTGCTGCATTACTAACTTAAACCAAAAGACAGTGATCTTGTTCCACACACATATTAATGACACTCAATCTTCAGCTACACTATAAAACAAAGTACAGAAGATACAAAGGACAAAACTAATGAACAGATACCAAGTAGAAATGACTAGTAGATGGGCTCACAGATCCCACCTATACATCCAAAAATAGAGAGAATTAACAGAAATGTTTTAGACACCACACCTATGAAGAGGTATCAATCCAGATCATAGTATTACACTTTGACAAATGAAGACTGTGCCCTAAAAAGACCCACACATAAGTGTAGAAGAAAAATCCTTCCCAACAGATGCATGAAATCAACTCAATAAGTAGAAAAACACTAGGTAACATGACACCAACTAAAGGTCTTAATTCACCAGCAACTGACCCCAAAGGTATTTAAACAGATGAAATATCAGATAAAGAATTCAAAAGAATCATTACAAAAATAATGATCAAAAAATTTCAAGAGAACACAAAATAATAACTGAATGAATTAAGCAAGTCAGTGTAGGATATGGATGAGAAATCCAATAGAAAATTAAATTACTGTTAAAAGAAACATTTTTTAAGTGAATGACAAAATAAATCAAATAAAATATTCAGTTGAAAGCATATCTAAACAGAATATGCTGAAGACAAATCTCAGAGCTGGAAGACAGTGTCCAATTTTGAACATTTGGATAGAATTAAAAAAATATGATCAGAAAATACAATACCAAATTCAAGAATTATTGGAATTTAGGATGCTTGTGAGATGTAGGCTGATGGAATAGATAATATCTGCAGGAAAATAATAACAGAAAAGTTTCCAAAACTTCAGAATGAGGTGGACATACAGATACAGGATACTTTTAGAATCCCAAATAGAATGATTAAAAAAGACTCTTTCCATGACAAATTATAATTAAAATTCTTAATATGTAGAACAAGCATATAATTTTTAAAACCTCAGGGGTATATCATCAATTCACATTTAGAGGTCTGCCAATTAAAATCACCTCTGATCTTTCAGAACAAATTATAAAAGCCAGAAGTTGGACATCATTCCAAGTCGTTTAGGAAAATAACTATCAATGCAGACTGCTATATTAAGTAAAAGCATCCTTTAAAATCAAAGAAGAAATTAAAACATTCCAAGATAATCAGACATCCCATGTTCATGGATAAGCATAATTTGATATTGTTAAAATGGCAATATGACCAAAACCAATATGCAGATTCAATACAATCCTCAAGAACAAATACCAATGATATTTTTCACAGAAATAAAAAAAATGAAAGGAAGAAGGAGGAGGAGGAGGAGGAGAAGGAGAAAAAAA
>PVKS010038711.1:0-17744 GCA_004027875.1 Aplodontia rufa
GGCTCCAGCTCACCTTTGGAGAGCACTTTCCATACACTCTGTAGGCTATGATATTTGTATAATTTTGCCCACAACACTGCCCTCAGAGCTTAACACATCGTCCTACCATCTCTATGTAAATTATTCATTTGTTTGATCAAGTTTGCACTTAAAAGATCACACACTGCACTTCCTCCTTTAAAATTCTGCTTGCCTTTTTTGTCTTTTTTTCTCTTTTAAAAATGCATTTTTAATATCTAAATAATCTATAAGCAGCAACTTGAAGAGAGAGAGAGTAGGAAACTCAAAAAAAGTAAGAAAGATCTTTACCCTTAGTCTGAAAACAATAAAAACCCTAAACAAACAAAATGAGAATCTGGCTAGGTGAAGAGTGAGGGGCAAGGGAGGTCTTGGTGAGCTGAATTCCAGAGTCCAGGGAGCCCCCCAGGATTCTTTATTTATGACTTTTTTTTTTTTGGTACCAGGTGTTGAACCCAGGGGAGCTTCTTTTTTTTTTTTTTTTTTTTTTTTTTTTTTTTTTTTTTTTTTTTTTTTTTTTTTTCTCTGTGATTTTATTTATTTATTTTTTTCACATTAGAAGTATATAGCAATACAGGATACAGATGAGGGGGAAACATTGTCAAAAGAGTAGCTATCAATGTGTATAAACTTTGTTAACCAAGGGTAATGTTAACGCATAGATAAGCTACTATGGGTTTCATCTATTGCAGTTTCCCCCAGAAGAATTCATGTGTTAAATGGGTATCTAGTGTAGGAATAACATCGGCTTCTGGGATGGTTCCCCCATCTTCCCAATCACCAGACACCTATGAGTTCTTCATATACCCTCCCCCCCATTCCCTTCCCTACACCTCCAAGTTACCTAGGGAGCTTTCCCCCTGTTGCACTAAAAGTCATTCAATTTGAGGTTTTGTTAGGTCAGCCGTCTGTCCTACTGCTTCAACATAAATTCTAGTATCAACAGATGAGGGAAACCATTCGGCCCTTGAGTCTCTGAGCTTGGGAGACTTCACTAAGCATAATTCTGTCCATCTCCATCCATTTGACTTCGAAAGCTATAATATCGTCCTCTCTGATGGACGAGTAGTATTCCATAATATATATGAACCAAAGCTTTTGTATCCACTCATCAAGTGAGGGGCATCTGGGTTGGTTCCATAGTCTAGCTATAGTAAATTGAGCTGCTATAAACATTGATGAAGCCACATCGCTATAATACGCTGATTCTAAATCTTTTGGGAAAATTCCCAGGAGTGGGATAGCTGGGTCGTAAGGTGAACCCAGGGGAGCTTCAACACTGGCGTACATACCCACTCCTTTTGTATTTTGAGACAGGGTCTCCCTAAGTTGCTTTCAATATCGCTAAGTAGCTGAGGCTGGCCTCGAACTTGTGATCTTCCTACCTCAGATTCCCGAGTTCTGGGATGACAGGCATGCGCCATCACACCTAGCAGTCTTCATCATTCTTTTATATAGAATGTTTCAAAAGCAAAAATAAAAAAAAATCATGATGCACATAGAGGAAAAGGAAAATGTAAGCTTCAAGTTTAAAATAAAAAGTCAATAAAATGAGAATCTCAAATGTTGACCAGTTATAGGAATTAACCAAATAAGGACCTTTAAAAAAATCTACTTTCTAGATACAAAAGAATTTACAGGAAAGATCAACATAGTAGATAAAAAGGTGGGGTATTTCAAGGAATGCATGAAAACTCTAAAAACTCACTAAACGGATATTTTAGAACTAAGTCTGCCTTCATGTGAATGCGCTTAGCAGCCAGAGTGCAAAGCAAGAAAACACCAACATAGTTGAGACTAAGTTAATAAAAATGACCCCAAATGAAGAATATATACACAGATATTAGAATGATGATCCAAGCCTCAGTGACCTGTGGGATAGTGTCCAGCAGTCCAACAAAGAGAACACAAAGGAGAAAACAAGGCAGGAACACATTTCAAGAATTCATAATTAAAAGGTTCAGAATTTGATGAAAATTTTTATAGTTCTAAAACTTCCATCATAAGAAAGACAAATACAAAAGAAACCACCTCTAGGCCAATTCCTGAAATTCAATGATAAAGAGAACATCTTAAAAGCTGCTAAGAGGGGCTGGAATGATGGCTCAGCAGTTATGGTGCTTGTGTGGCATGTACAAGGACGTGGGTTCAAATCCCAGCACTACATACACAATTAAATTTCAGAACAATGAAGACCACGTGAAAAACTAAATAAAATTGATTCTTGCTTTTTCCTCTCTTGTTGTCTTTCTCTTTCTCAAAAAAAAAATTGCTAAGAGAAGAACTCTTGCAAGTTTTTTTTTTTTTTAAGAGAGGACAGTGAGAGAGAGAATCAATTTTTATTGAGTTTTTCACATGGCTTTCGTTGCTCTGACACTTAGTTGTGTACCTGGGTGCTGGGGTTTGAACCTGTGTACTTGCGCATGCCGGGCAAGCACAGTAACCACCAAGCCACAGCCTCAACTCTTGAAAGTTTTGCATGCAGGGCAACTGGTAGCCATGGTGATCTTGTTTCTCAGTAGAAGCAAAAGGAGCCAGAAGACAGTGAGACACTTTTGAAGTGCCAGGAGAAGAAAAAGGAGAAACAAAACAAAATTGTGTCATCCTGGAATTATAGATCCAGCAAAAGGAGCCTTCAAAAACTAGGATGTTTCACATAGATGAAATTCGTCATCATCGATTGATCTGCCCAAGGAAAAGCTCAAGGAAGATCATATCTGTCTATGGACAGTGAGGCACCACAAGAACTGAAAAATTAGATGCATATTTTCTAAAATGATAGTTAAGCCACTTAGTGAGACCCTGTCTCAAAATAAAAAATAAAAAGGGCTGGGGATGTGACTCAATGGTTAAGCATCCCGGGTCCAATCCCTGGTACCAAAAATGTTAGTTTTATCTTCTCTTAGTTTCCTTAAAAGGTAATTTGGTTAATTAATAAGGTAAAATACAATCAGTAGCAATGCACTACCATAGTAAGGTAAATTAAGTAGGTAAATTGTGTAAAGCAAAATAAATTAAAAACAACAGTAGCACACTGGACAGAGGTGAGGTATATGGCAACATTGTGGTGGTTTGACAATGTAGGAGAGATCAGGACAATTTAATTATGCGTGTTTTGATTTTGACAATGTAAGAAGAAAGAGAGGAAGAAGGGAAAAGGAAGGAAAGAATGAAGCAAAGAAGGAAGAAAGGAAGGAGGGAGGGAGGAGGAAAGAGGAAGGAAAGAAGGAAGGAGAAAGAAAGATGAGAAAAACCCACGGCACAGAAATTTAAAGCAGAGAAAGTATAGGTAATAATCCAATAAAGAAAGTAAAATGGAAATGCACAATTAATCCAAATGCAGGACATGAGCTCATTAGTTTCTAACTATTCTTTTTTTTTTTTTTTTTTAAGAGAGAGAGGGAGGTTGGGGATGTAGCTCAGTGGCAGAGCACTTGCCTAGCACGCACAAGACCCTGAGTTCAGTCCTCGGCCCTGAAAAAAAAGAAAGAGAAAGAGAGAGAGGGATAGTGAGAGAGAGAAATAGAGAATCAATCTTATTTAGTTTTTCACGTAGCTTTCATTACTCTGACAATTTGTTATGTACGTGCTGCTGGGGTTCAAATGCACATTCTCGCCACACAAGCACCGTAACTGCTAAGCCACCCCTCCAACTCCTCTAACTATTCTTATAGCTAAAAAATTTTCATGTAACCGAAGTTTATGTCCAACTCATCAAAAACATTGATTATCTACAGTAACTCATTCAAAAAAAGTCTTCTAAATCCTTTGGCTCTCCTAAGGCACAAAAATAATATGTTAGTTCTACGGATGAGATAATGTGTTAATTCTGTTTTGAATCCTGAAAGATACAACAGGAATCTGACTTACTACTCCACATCTTTCTGCTCTTAGGACATGGGTGTGACTGTGTAGACAAGGGACTCATTTGAAAGACCCATTAATGATAATTTCTCAAAGAAATACATCTCATCAGAGTTTTATCCTCTTCCCATGTGGTATCAGAAGGGGAAAAGCAAGGTTTTGATTATTTCTCTTTGATTTGCTCTTTGGGAGGGCACCAGTATCTCATTCCCAGAAAATGGATAAAATACATCCAGCTCTCTGCATTTTTTTCTACATAAATTGAATTGTGGCTTATTTGATTTACAGAGTTTTTAAAGTAAAAAAAAGAGGAAAACTACTGTAGCTACAAAAGTAGTTTTTAAAGGATTGGAGGCAAATGGCCTTGGAATAACCCTGGATGTTCCTTTGATGATTGCATTCCCAAGGAAATTTTTTTTAAAATAAATAATTGTATATGTATTGGGTTATGCAAAAGCTGATTGTCTTTTCAGACACCCTTCTTGATGTGGTTGGAAATTGGCACAAGTTTGGAAGGCAATTTAACATTTTATAGCTTAGATATTTCTTCCTTTTGCTTTCTACTTTCAGAAATGGAACACTTCGTGATACAGAGAGCAGCCAGAGGCATGAAATTCAACCAGGAATAAATATCATGAAGTACAGGTAGCCTGTGCACTTGTGAATTATACGCCTTCATGTGTTTTGTGTATTTTCTTCCCTTACCATTTTATCCAATTTCCTTTTAAATCTATAGCAAGGCACAAAGGAGAAATGTCTCACAATAAATATTTCCAAATATACCAGGAAGAAATATGTTTGTTCACTACTGTATTTTGATTTTTTTTTTTTTTTGTCAAACATGAAAAATTACATTGGGTTGGATGGTTTTATTTTGGTATAAAATGACTTTTCAAACAGGGCTGGAGGAAGTGAAAGAAAATGATATAATACGAATATATTACTCCTGTAAGTGACCATAGGAAGAAATGTCTCAAGTCCCTGCAGGGAGCAGGAAATCACACCCCACGCTGAAGGCTTTGGCATGCCAGAGGTTTAACTTACTTACGACCCCATTCAGACACCAAACAGGAACCCGTGGAAAATGTTCAACTTCCACAAGGGGAAAGTAAATTTCAGCAATGGAATGAATGGGCCAGGGCCTTGTCCAGTTTTTCTTACTGCAACCAAAATGTACTGCAGATGTGTCCTTTTCCAGCTAGCGAGGCCTTTCTTTCTAGTACTTGAGCAGACTTTGCTGAGCTGTGAAGCTTTTTCCAGGATTTCTCTCCATCGAATTTTACAGACTTTGTGGAGAGCAAGTGGGCAGGCAGCAATGCCTTGTGACCTCAGCATGTGTCTGCTCATCCAAGGACCTGCCAGATCATCTCTTCCTGTCTTCTCACACCTTCCCCAACATAGGCTCTCTAGGAATAAATGAACAGAATTTGGCTTTCCCCCATTAAAGAATGCCTGATGAAGGAGAGTACATTCCTTGTTCAAATTTGCCCCAGCAAGCTACCTCTGCATCAAATTGCATTTGGAAAACTACTTGGATAACATTAAAATAATAATATAATAGGAGCAATCACCTCTTTATTCCTTTTTGTGTCCCAGAAATTGGACCAACTCTACATACATTTGCTCTGTTTCTCTTACGCCCCACCGTTTTATAGAGAACTTAACGGGATCTTAGAGAGCTTACACATCATCCTACCCAATCCTGTTCCTAAGGAGTAAAGTCTGGCTGGCCCCTCCATCTGTTGGATTCCTAAGACTATGCTCTGACTGAAATTTAAGGCAGAAACTCCCATCACCTTGATATATGCTCGCTCTCCTTAGACTTACACAGCCTGTTTAGATTAGGACGTAGCATCAAGTATCACAAGATAGAATTTCCATTTTGCCCATGAAAAAAAAAAACAAAAGATTTTTAGCATATAGAATTTCCCACCTTAATTGCATCTGATTCTGATTGCTTCTTTATTCTGCTTCCACTATGTGTAAATATACCAATTCTGTACTACAATGAAATCTTATTAATTCAGACCCAACTCATTTGGAATTTGTGAAAATTTGACCAAGACTGGATGTGTTTGAATTAACTTTTCTATTATCTGTAAAGGAAGAATCCTTACAGAAAGGTAACATTATTATAATGATTTCCTGGAATTTAATGTACCTAAGAAAATATAGCAATTCTCAGCACTGACAATTTGCATATAAATGATTTGTTTTAAAATATCTCATAAGCAGTTCTGAAATATGGCTCCAAATCTTGACAGCACTCAAATATTACTTCAAGTTACTCTAAAATTTTAACTTACAAAAAAAATTTAAAGAGCCCATCTGTAATAATATAAGCTGTCCTTTTCCTCAATTATTTTCAATTTTTAGGGTTTTACTGATTCACTCGTTCTGAATGCTATCTGTTTTTCAAGCTATTCTTTGTGAATTTTTTTTAGATCAGTGTGTGTGTAGCCTTTAAAGGGCAGGAGTTATACATTTCATGACAATTTTGTTTGTTTTCATTTGTTTTAACCTGAGTGTTCCACTGCGTGATGAAGATTCTAATCTGTGTTTTTCCTTTGATACAGCTGGAATTTAGGCAAGTCATTTCATCTCTGAACTTATTTCCAATAAAAATAGGTAAAGCACCCAACTTACACGTGGTGGTGAGAAACCCATAATGCAAAGCGAATGGCAACATGTAACAGTGGGTCTGGCATCGTAAAAGTGTAACAAATCAGAGCCACTTCTGCCTTGGCTTCCATGCACCCTACTGCCCAATCCCAGCATCCCTGTGCTTGTGATAATTTTATCTTGTGATAATTGACCGTGTCCGCTGACTCCCCCCAACTCATGCCCTACCCTACCCCTTCACCCACCCCCTCCCCATGCAGTCCAAGAAAGACTCTTGGAGACTCACAAGAATCTCAGAGAGTTAGACAAAGAACAAATCATAGGCTATAGGACTAAACTATAAACCTTTAAAAAAATAATGAAATCCTTGAGAGTACCTGAAAAAACTGTTCTACTATTCTGAAGTTCAGGCTCCAGATAGCATAAAAAATCGAGAAGGAAGAATGGGGCTCAGCCACTTCCAGGGCAAGGACAGAAATGTGTCTTTTGTCTTGAAGCAGTACTAAGGGGTTGGTGATATCCTGGGCATTCACATCCTGCCCATCAACACATCAGAGGCTGAGAATGAGGACCACTTAGCAACCAATTCTGAACAGATACTTCCAGAATCAGGCAAGAATTCTTCATGCCATGGTTATCAAAGTGTGCTTCATGCTCACCAAATTCAGGAGGAAGTTTATGTATAAGGAGGCCAATTTGTGACTGATTTGTGCTTTGAATTCTGGGACGGATGGATAGGTGGAGGGATAATTGGACACATGAGGTTGACACAGGGAGAGGATATTTTCGTGTCATTTCAAACCACTAGTGAGATTATCACTGAAGATAAATGCAGCTCTTTCCCAAGGCAAATGTGGCCAGCAGGAAGTGGGGAAAGGGTAGCACACTAGAAATTGTGTGCGTGGAGGGCTACACTATGTGGAACCTTGCAATCAAAGTAAAAACCCCGAGGGGGGCATCATTACGACCAGCAAGTTCTTCGTCTTCCCCTGCCTATCATCACTGTCCTCCTTGAGGTACACAGAAGATGGTGAAGGCTTTGAGACATAAAATGCTGTCCTTTGGTCCTGTAAGTCACAGGTTCAAAATCCAGTGCACGGTGTAGAGAAGGTAGATCTGTCATTTCCATCCGCTCCACCCATCCCCACCCATTTGTAGGACACTAGGTGCTTCCTCATGACATCAATCTTCTCTGCAAAATAAGAGGGTTAGGTGAGATACTAAATGCACAGGATCTAGATTTGTGTCTGACGCAGATACCCAAAGAGACTCACACTGCCCTGGCTCTCACCCCTGCCTAGCCCTTGCCTCTGCCCTTCTATCTAATGGAAGAAGAATCCTGAGAGAAATCAGAATGGACAGCACCCTGCGGCATTAGTCACAGCTCTGAGCTGGGAGGACCATTCTTCCTCTTTAAAACACTTAAGGGAAGAACTTAATAAGAGAGGTGTTAGTTCCTCCTCAAAAGTGTGGTAAAAATCAACAGGGAAGCCATCAGGTCCTGGGCTTTTCTTCTTTGGTAGACTTTTAATTGCAATATGGATTTCAGTGCCTGTGATTGGGTTGTTTAGGAATTCAATATCATCCTGTGTCAATTTAGGGATGTTGTATGTGTCAAGAAATTTATCCATTCCTTCCAAATTATCAAATTTGGAGGGAGGAGTATAGGTTTTTAAAATATGATCTTATAATTTGTTGGATTTCCTTGGGGTCAGTGGTGATCACTCCCTTTTCACTGGAGATTTTATTGATTTGCTTCATTTCTCTCCTTCTTTTAGTTAGATTCACTAGGGGTCTATCTATCTTGTTTATTTTTTCTAATTACCAGCTCTTGGTTTCATCAATTCTTTTTATTATTTTTTTTTGTTCTCAATTTCATTGATTTCAGCTCTGAACTTGATTATTTTCTGTCTGCTGCTGGCTTTGGGGTTAGATTGTTCTTCCTTTTGAGAGAGAGGAGACTTGAATAAACAGCTCTGATTTTCTTGTCTCTCACTGCACTTCTGAACTTCACCACTAAATGAAAGTCTCAAAGCCACTGCTGCCCCAAACTGCTTTCTGATCTCTGATCCAGCACAAACACACTAACCAATCCAGGTCTTCGGAAAAGGGAAAGCATTTTCCTAGACTGACAAATGAACTCGAATTAAAAGAGCATGCTTCACAGTCATAGGTGGGCCAAGGAATTCACAAACCACAGATGGGGGCAAAAGTACCTACCCTCAGGATAACCCTGGCTCTGCTCTCACATCGAAAGAGGAAAGATACTGTACAACACTCCCAGAGAGCAATCTCGAGGCATCTTTCATCAGGGCCTGAGGACCTACAGACACCTTTAAATAAAAGCATCAGGACCTCAAGAAACATAATTCATCTTATCCATTTTTATCTGTAAGAAGACTTTCCTAGAGGTCGGCCATAAAATCAACATATTCAGATCACTGGAGATCTATTAATCTGACGAAATGTCAGCAACACAGAATGATTTAGGGCAGATATTTGGCAGCAAATATAAATGCCTCCAGACCCATATGTGGGGCAGGGGGTGGTGTGAAAGAAGATTCTGTCAGAATCTCTAGAAGCTCGAGTATCTGACGCTTATAGAACATTCCAACGTGGACACCTTTGGGGGGATGAAATTAGGAGGACATCATGGCCAATGGACATGAGGCTTAGCTTCTTTCTTTTTCGATTTTGCATAAACCGAACTGTTACATAATGATGGCAGTAACATCACAAAATTAAAAACTTTAAAAATAAAATAAAACCTGTAGCTTTCAGAAGAGACAACTACTACCTTTGTGGTGGTATATACTTCCAAAATACTGTATACTCATCGATACATATATCTTGTTGCATATTTCTATGTCACTATATTTGCTTTGCAGAAATGGAATTTAATATACTGCTTTTTTAAGCAAGTCACCAATGCTATCACAAAAAACAGAAAATTTAAATAAACAAAAAAGAAGTTTTCAATCATACAGTTCTCCAGAATGTGATAGCTATTGTCCCTGATACTTTTATTTATTTTTATACATCAAATTGAAATATTCTTTAGGACTTGTTCTGTGATTTACTTATTAACCCTGAACAGTCTCATATAGAAAACATGGGCATGCAACATTGTAGTGGACGGACTGCTAGTGCATCCTTGAATATTCTTTGTATTTTTAGAAAAGAAATTTCTAGGTCAGAAGGCATGCAGTCTATTTATCTCCTCCAAAGCACTGTAGGGTGATAACCATTTCCCACAACCTAGCTAGTGCCGGACCCTATTGCCCATTTTCATCATTGCCTGCTTTGTGGAAGAAAGATAATATGCTAAGTATTTGCTAAATAAATCAAAAATCACCTTGAAAGACATTTATCTATTTAACAAATGTATTTTGGGCCTTCACTAGGTGCCTGACAGTGTTCTGATCACTCAATAGCTATTAATTGATTTGACTCTTTCAACATCCCTATAAGATAGGTGTCACTACTATCTCCCCAGTTTCATAGATGGGGAAAGTAAGGCATAAGGAGGCAGAGTAAGGAGGGTAGGCGGTTATAACTAGTAGGCAGGGAGCTGGAATTTAATTCAGACTGTTGGAAGAAACGGGGCAAAAAGGAGTAAGATTTGCAATGATTGGGTTATGACACAATAACTTATCCACTGGGGCTTGAAGAACAATTCAGAGTTTCTGTTTGCCAGCAAGAAATGCCGACGGGTACAGAGAGCTATTGGGTGACCAACTGAAGGTGTCTGTCACCATGTGCCTCAGAGCTCAGCATCAGCACCTGATCTTCTCTTAGCCTTGGTGCATCAACAGCAACAGTGGACAGTGGAACCCAACAGAAAGGAGAGTCCCTATTCAAGGAAATGGAGATTCACAGCTGAAAGAGAACTTACCAAAGCCCTTGCTCCAGCCCCGGAATGAACCGGAACAGGACTGAGCTTTCACTATAAGCCTTTTCTATTGTGCATTGTAACATTCCAGATGGAGGAGTGGGGCTCTCACAGAGGGTGGGAAGCCTAGGAAAGGGCAGACTAGTCCTTGAGCCTACAGAAGGACTTGAACAGCACACAGTGTCAGCACTACAAAGGGGTCTCCACTCACTCTAAGGGCAGAAGATCCTGAGTGTTCAGCTAGTCTGAAAACACAGCCAAGAATCAGAATCCATGCAGACCACTCAGAAGCTCAAATCTGGCTGAGATTAGGAGAAAAAGACACATGCTAAGGTCAGTTATGGAAATGGGCCAGAGTGAGAGAATTCAACTATCCAAAGGACAGGTCAGGATCTTGGGTGCTGATTTGCAGGATGAAGGAGTGGAAGGGAGCTTCCAGCAGGAACAGTGTCTCATGTTCCAGAGAAGGTGCACTCACGCACACGTGTAGACCAGCAGCTGTGTGCCCCCTGCCCTACATTCCCTACAAAGTCAAGGACAGCTGACCAGCGTGCGCTCCTCTGCGGAGCAAATCCGGGGCTCCACAAGTGGGCAGAGGGGCTTCCCTCGAGGGAATCCTCAGGGCGCTTACTCAGTAGCCCCTGCACACAGGCGCTTTCTGCAGCTTCTGCGGGTTAGCAACTGGGCGGACGGATGCCAGGGACTGCTTTTGCAAAGCCGTGAGCTGGAAACCACTCGGTCGCCCTTCCCATTCGCACTTTCCCGTTCTCAGTCCTTCATAAAGCCTAATCTCATTAACCCATTTTCAAGCAAGTGGCAATTTGTTGCTTAAAGCCCCAAGGAGTTTTTCTTCATCTTCAACCTGTCAAAAATTAGAACTAACAAGATGAATGAAGTGATAAACATTTTTCTCCAACCATGCATCATTAAAGCTGTGTAGTAAAACAAGAAAGAACAATGGCAGGATCTTTGTCCCTGAGTCAGGAAGACAACCAGGACCTCAAGAGTCATGTCACACATGCATAAATGTCATGCATGAATGCAGACACACATGCATGCATACACATGCACATGCGTTCATACACACATGCATGCACAGACATCTGCGTGTGCACACATTCCTGCTAATTTAAGCCAGCAGGAAAGCATTTCTTCTAAGTATCACCCATCCTTCTGTACTTTCCTTCTAACCTTTAAAGGATGAGAATATGTTTCTTATTGGAAAATGTAAAAATAAATCCATAGAAATGTCCCCCATGATTGAAAACAGAAGCTGGCCATTAAGACAGTTTCATGGAGTCGGGGGGTGGGGGAGAAAGGAAAAAAAGAACTAATGGAAAGTCAAATGAAATGAAACACCACCAACGTGTTTTATCAACTTCATGTCAAGAAACCACACCCAACACATTTTATCAAAGGAATGACAGACACGCGGGGCTGCTAATTACCTACAGGTTTCTCTTCTAAATTTATATTCCTAGTGGGACAAAAGCTGAAGGAGGAATAAGCTGGCTGTGGACAGAGCAGTGAGCAGGAAGGTGGGCTAGCTCAGTGGCTCAGAAACCCACGGGCCTCCAGCTCTTCATTTCCAAGTTGCCATAATTTCCCTGAGCCGGAACGCAGCGCGCAGACTGGAGTTGGTTCCACACTCGCAAAGTTACTTCCTGCAGTCACAACAACCTCAAGTCAGACCTGAATTTGGGTTGTTTTAATTGTTTTGTGTCCAGTTTTAAAAAACCAAAAAGGACAGAGGGTAAAGAAGCCCTGAAAATTTGGGGTCTTCGATGATAGCCGTACAGCTTTTTATTTTATACTTTTCTTCTATCTCTTGGCTCCAGAATTAATCCTGGTTCCAGAACACCTTCCAGGAAGTCTTCATAAAATCATCCGTTCATTTCTCTCTCTCTCTTTCCCATCCTGAGTTGCCAGATGCTTAGAGATACACAAACTTTAAAAAAATCAAGATAATATGGTAATGGTCATTTAAAGATATTTATTTTACATCGATAACAATAAGGGTATATTTCTCAAAGAGTAACAACACCGAGAACTTTGGCAACAGGAGCTGGCTGTGAATTGGGGAAAGAGCGTGGCTGAAGCTCGGACCGAAGGGAAGAGCGCTTGTGCACGTGGGTGAGCATGTGCGTAACACAGGAGAGGACAGGGCGAACGTGATGCACACATTTCCTTGGTCACTGGGGAATCGATCTTTAGTATTCATTGAAATAATAGCGTCTAAGAGAACCCTGGGGGAGACTGGAGCTTGGTTTTGTGAACATTTCTTCATCTACAATGGATTTCATTCTTACCAAAGTAACACTGTAACTCTAGCTGAATTCTGGAACACAATGTGAGAAATTCCTTGGGACTATCTAATAACAGTGGTCATAAGGAAGCATGAACTACAGATTCTTAAACAAAACCCCAGCACACTTCATCTTTCCTTCTTTCTAGGACAAAGAGAGAGACACAGCTAATTAATTTTTTTCTTTCTTTTTTTAAGGGAGAGAGACAGAGAGAGAGAGAGAGAATCAATTTTATTCAGTTTTTCATGTGACTTTCTTTGCTTTGAGACTTCGTTGTGTACGTGATGCTGGGGTTTGAACCCCCATCCTCACACATGCCAGGCAAGCACGGTAACCACTGAGTCACTGCTCCAGCCCCTTAATTAATTTTCAAAAAGTCTAATGCTCAGGTCTTGGGGAAGTTTTCTGTCTTTTCTCCTGTGAAAGCATCTCTGAGCTTCCTCTCTGTACCTTTCTTAGCAAGGGGAGGCTCCTTGCGCTCAGTCTGGGACAGAAGGTTTATCAGGTTGGCTTCTTCTTGGAGCAATGGCAGTGGGGAGCTGGCTTTGTGGGATAGAAGCAGGAAGGGAGTGGCCAACAACAACAACGGAACTTTGTTTCAACACTGTCCTGCCCCGATGTGAATGAAACATAAATATTGCACAATGAGCCACTTAAAAACATTATCCAAAATATTATGCTCTTGCCTTATGGGGGGCTAAGTGAAGGCAGCGACCTTCTGTTTCATCCCAGTAGAAGTTAATAGCAGCCCAGGAGCTGGAAAACCAACTTCAGAAACACTTAATATTTAGATCCACTTAGTGGTTGGAAAAAACAACTTTTTTTTTTAAATGTTTAAGAGCTGCTCCAATGAGTGGAAACAGCAATTCCTTGTAAACAGACCTTTAACATGAAGATAGTTCTTGGTGATGGAAAACCTAACTTCATAAAGTCAGATTGCTGAGATTTTTTTCAGCTCCTCAGAGACTACAAAAAGTAACCACATTCTGTCAGTTCATGCATCAAATAAACAAATGTGAGCAAGAGATTTTCCGTATCACATGTCAACCCAGCATGTGCCTGATAAACTTCATGCAGACTTTGGATGCATGTTAGCTGTGGAGAAAATAAAGATAGAACGCAAGCCTGCTCTCAGCTCCGTTAGCTACTCTATCAGGGGCATTCATGACAGTTTTAGGTGTTTGCAATTTGGGGCTGTTTCCAGATGTCTCTCTCTCTCTTTCTAGCTACTAAAGTGGTTCTAATGAACGATGTCAGTTCTAAGTCCTGCGTCCAACTGGGAGCTGAGAATCCTCTGTTCCTTCCATAGTAGGACCTGGCTCCCCAGGGTGGTATCAAAGGCAGGCCAGCACCCACGCAGGAAACCATGTCCCTAACCTCAGCGTTGCTCTGATCGCTTTGCAGAATAGAAACAATTCAAATGTTTGCATTGAATAGTACTAGGGAAGAGCTCTTTGTCCAAACTCTCATTGCCAATCTATAACCGGAAGTTCATCCTGCTCTACTGTATCAAAGGACCCCTTTTAAAGGGCAGATATCCTGGGAGCAGTCTTCAGGATGTTGTAGCAGGAATTTCTTGTTTGGCTAGAGTCTAAGTTTTGCCGCTTGCCTATAGGTACACTTGAGCAGGTTAGTCCATCTAGCCATGCCTCAGCTTCCTCGTCCCCAAGATGCTATAGTCACAGGGTTGCACAGTGTAAATACTTCACAGAAGTCATAGATAAGATTAAGGTATGTGAAAAGCATTAGGGGCAATGCTGACATAAACTAAGGGCTCAATAAAAGGAGAATAGTGCTCTTATCAATTCATAAATCAGTTATTTTTAGAAGGTAGCTAAGTTCAGCTCTCAAGAAAATGTGCATTTTTCTGGACAATGGGACACTAATTAGGAAGGAGCAAGAGGCAAGTTTTGAGTTCTATAAAAATGTGGTCAGCCCATGTTAGAACTTCCATTCTATTAGATCTGAATTTGCATTTCCATTTTATGTATGATATATAATGTGCTGAATGCTTATATAGTATTGCTAGACTATATTGTACAAGTAGGTAAAAATTTAAATCATATTGGTTCCTTTAAGTTCTTTTTTTTTTTTTAAGAGAGAAGGACAGTGAGAGAGAGAGGGACAGAGACAGAGATAATCAATTTTTATTGAGTTTTTCACACGGCTTTCTTTGCTCTGACACTTAGTTGTGCAAGTGGGTGCTGGGGTTTGAACCCGTGTACTTGTGCATGCCAGGCAAGCGCCATAACCACCAAGCAACTGCTCCAACCTCTGCTTTTTTTTCTTTTTTGTTCTGATTAGAGCAAAACATTTAGAGATGAGACATTGAACTAGCCTATCATGGTACTTGGTGTCTAGAAACATAGAGCAAAGAGGGAAGGTAGTATTGAGTTTAACAGTGAAAAAATTGCCCTGGAATCCAAAGAAAGAAGTGAGCTCAGGATGGTCTCACCGGGCATTCGGCTATGGAAGGGTATTCAAGATCCTCTTGATCTACACCTGTAGAATTCAAGTTCTAAATCAGAGAAGTAATGGGTTCAAGATCATCAAGACATGGAGCAGGTGGGCAGGTGTTCTGAGCTCCAATCCACACCAAAGCTCTATCAGTTGTCCTTCAGTATCTGCAGAGGATTCACTCCAGACATGCTTGTGAATATGAAAACCTAACGAGGCTCAATTCTCTCATATAAATGACACACTGCTTGCATCTGACACACACAATCCCTGCCTGTACTCTAAATCATCTTTAGGTGTCTCGCAATAACTACTGCACTATAAATACTACGCAACTTGTTGTTACACTATATTAGTTAGGTAACAATCATAAGAGAAATGTCTGTGTGTGCTTGGAATAGATGCAGTTTTTGTTTTTTGAGTGTTTTTGGTCTGCAGTTGGTTGGATCTCGGGGAGGAAGAATTCAAGGATGCAGAGGAATAACTTATCTGGTTTTGTCGAGTTACTTTGTGGGTCAAAATTGTTTTATCAACCAAATCAAACACAACAATGGTTCTTCAATTTGAACTTGTATCAGAATCACTTATCAAGCCTGTTGAAACAGTTCTAGAACCATCCCCAGTATCTTTGATACAGTGGATCAGGGGTGGGGTTCAAGGATTTCTGCTCCTACCAAGTCCCCAGGCGAGGCTGTTATGCTTTCCTAGGGACCCCAGATCCACAAGTGCTGACGTGGTATTAGGTGCTGACATCCTATCAGTACTCATAGGTCTTTGAAGTAGATTTTTTTTTAATACCAGGAATCGAACCCAGGACACTTAACCACTGAGCCACATCCCAAGCCTTTTTTACTTTTTATTTTGAGACAGGGTCTCACTAAGTTGCTTAGGCCACACTAAGTTGCTGAGGCTGGCTTTGAACTTGCGATCCTCCTGCCTCAGCCTCCAAAGCTTCTGGGATTATAGGAGTGCACTATCACACACAGCTGAAATAATTCCTATTCAATTCTATCAGCTTAAATAAGATGGCAGAGGTGGAGGAAATTTGTTCTTGGTAGTTAAGAGAAAGGAACGAAGAAAAGGAATCAATGAATATTCAAGATGTCCTTAGTTGGCCACTGTATGAGGTGCTGTAGTTACAGCTACAAAATGATTCTTCACCTGTTGCGAAAGAGGCAATAAATTGTATGAATGAGTAAATCATAAAATATGTGGTGCTGATATGTATTAATAGAGGAACAGGGAGTGGCAGGCAATTTGAATCTAAGGTGACTAAAGATGCAGTAAAAGCTGAGAGAATGGGGAGCTGTCCTGTGGGTATCAGGGTGGACAGTGGTCCAGGTGCAAGAAACAGACACACAGGCTGTGTGACAGGAGCTTGCCTGGGGATGCAGGAGCATGAGCAGGTCCAAGCACTGCTGACAAAGTCAAGAAGTACGAGAGAGGCCTGGAGCAGTGGCTCAGCAGTTACAGCGCCTGCCTGGCATGCACGAGGACACGGGTTCGAACCCCAGCACCACGTACATGATGAAGTGTCAGAGCAACAAAAGTCACAGGAAAAAACTAAATAAAATTGTTTCTCTCTCTCTCTCTCTCTCTCTGCCTCTCTATCTTTAAAAAAATAAGAAGTTATGAAAGGAAAGGTTGTGGGTGGTATATAGGAAGATCATTGACACCTTGAAGGTCATGGTAAGAACTTTGACTCTAAGAGCAAAAACCATGGTGACTGTGATGGTATCCTTTAACTATTAAATAGGGTCCTTCTGGCTGCTGGATTGAGAGCAGACTCAAGGGTCTGGAGGACACTGGCAATACTTGAAGGCTATTGCAGCAGTGCAGGTGAGTTGGCAGCTCGGACCTCAGTGTTAATGATAGATTCCGCACATTCGTGGTTTACAGAACAGATGGGTCACGCAGACTCGTTCGCTACAGGGTGCTGTCAGAAGAGGGGCAGCAAGGCCCTTGGCCCCAAGTGAGCAGAAGCATCGCCATTCCCTGAGATAAGCCTAGACGAAGGTAGCGCCTGAGGTATACCTTGGATCATGTGAGATAAGTCACTCTCAGATTTAAGGATGAAGATTCTGACGCTCACAGAGGTGAATTTACTTGCATCCTGAGTAGACATCCAAGTTAGGACAAAAATTCGGGCCGGCCTGGCCCAAAGGCCAGGGATTTCTCCACGGAGTCATCAGTGTTGTTCCCAAAGAAGTGAACCAGGGCAGGAGGGGAGACAAAGAGGCTCCGCGCTTTCCATTCCGCACAAATCATCGTTTCTCACCCAAACAATCAGGCTTCCACTAGAGGTCACAATCCAAGTGACCTGTTAGCCTAACGAAGACTGCTACATGTTTGCTTGGCTCTTGGACATTTTATAAAAACAAATCGCGTTCCAATGCCTTTAGGCAGGGTTTGTACTTTCCAGTTCAGCCACAGTGCACACCACTCCCTCCAGCTACCTGCCTGGCCCCGGAGGACATTTGGTTGCTCAGCTGGTGATTCACTCCAACAGGCCAATAGTCATTTAGTGAGGAAGCAATGCATGTGCTAAAGAGAAGAACAGGAAACCAGAAAGATATCTACTCGCA